>UESW01002511.1:0-54923 GCA_900491605.1 Calamus simplicifolius | reverse complement strand
TGAGCCTTGAAAACCAGCTGGGTTCGTTGTGCACCCGGGAAAACAACAAGTTCGAGTTGTGAGCTTGCAAAACAACTCTGCTGTAATCAGTTTGATTATAGTGTGGACCCAAGAGGTACTTGGGAGTGGACGTAGGTGTAGGTACACCGAACCACTATAAAATCTATTGTGTTTGCCGTGATTGTCTCTTTATCTTCAACTCTCTATTTATAGTTGCTTAGTTTTAAATCTGTGAATCTAAGTTTTTATTTTCGCTGGGGGTTATCTTTCAAAGAGTTTAATTTTTGAAAAACCCAATTCACCCCCCTCTTGGGTTGCTATCTGGACCAACATCCTCTAAGTCCTTTCTAAAGAAAGAAATTACAGAATCCGACTCCCCCTCCCCTCTTGGCATCTTCGGCGGGCCTCCTGCCCCCCAGGAAATCATTGCCACCGTCTTCTCCGTTGGGGCATTGTCGATCATCGGCGGCGGGGGTGCTGACGGGCTAGGAGCTCCCGGGTTGTTCCTCTGGATGAACTTTCCCAAGTGGCCCCGCTGGATAAGGTCTTCGATAGCCTTCTTCAGCTGGCGACATTCGTCAGTATCATGACCATGATCCCGGTGGTAGCGATAATAGAGGTTCTTGTTGCGAGGGATCTTCAGGTTTATTGGAGGAGGGCGCTGAAGATAATATTCCCCTTCAATCTCGAGCAAGATCTGAGATATCGGGGCGAGCAGTGGGGTGTAGGGTCCATCTCTTGGCGCAGGGGCTCGGGGACGGTTGTCTAGCCGGCGAGGAGGCTCAGGTCTTCTGGGGCGAGCTTCGATAGGTTCCGGCCAGGCCGATTTCTTGGGGACGTTCCCGCCAGCCTCACGCCGGGAGAAGTCAGCCTCGTCAGCTCGAATGTACTTCTGGGCCCGGGTCACGAGCTCGGCGTAGGAGCCGGGTGGCTTCTTGTCGAGGGAGTACGCGAAGCGAGACGGGCGAAGCCCTCGCTTCAAGGCCAAAGTGACCACCGAGTCTTCAAGATTGTAGACCTCCAGGGCTGCCTCCTTGAACCAAGCGACATAATCCCACAGGGACTCACCGCTCTTCTGCTGGACGGCGAAGAGGCTATCTGCTACCCTTGGAATCTTTCGGCAGGCATCAAAATGGGCCAAAAAAACCCTTTCCAACTGGCGGAAGGAATCAATACTCCGTGGTGGCAGACGGGAGTACCAAGCTCGAGCGGCCTTCTTCAGGGTGGCCGGGAAGGCGATGCACATGAGCGAATCAGTGGCCCCCTGGACTTGCATGAGAACTTTACAACTTTCCAAGTGGTCCAAGGGGTCTGTGGTCCTGTCATAAGGATCTAGCTGGGGAAGGCGGAACCGGATGGAGATGGGTTCTTCCATGATGCGGCGAGACAATGGAGGCCGGTTGTCGTAGTTCGTCTCTGGCAGGTGGGTGATCCGACGGCTAAGCTCCTCCGACCTCTGGTTATACTTGTCGAGTCGATGCTCAGCTCGACGGGCCACCCGGCCATCAAAAGAGCCCTCCCCCGAAGATTCAGAAGATGGAGAACGGGGACGGCGATGCCGGCGGGGGCGCTCTGCCCTCCTCCCGTGCCGCCGCTTAGGAGAGACACTGGCGTGACAGGAAGGCGACCGGTGTCTCTTAGAAGCTTCCTGGTGATGAGGCTTGGGCTGAGCTTGATGGTGGCGATCCCCCGGCACTGGTGATCTCCTTCGGGAGGAATGCTGGCTAGGTTGCACCACCCTTGGGACTGATGGATTTGGCTCCAGCTGCTGCGCGGCCGCCTGTTGGTGCTACAGGCCTTGAACCACCGCCGCCAGAGATTGGACTTGCATGGCTAGGGCGGTGAATCGATCTTCTTGGAGCTGCTGTGGAGGAGGCGCAGGGACATCGGCCAGAGGAGCAGAAGGTCCAGCCCCCTGGGGTTGCAGTGGCGCCGGAATGCTGGCCGTGAGAGCTAGGGGGACCTCCGTAGGTGGACCGGCTCCTCGGCGCTGCCCCCCAGCGCAAGTGGCAGAGACTCCCTTCGTACGGGTCGTCACCATGGCTTCAAGAACTCGAGAAGAGAGATCGCAGATTGCTGGTTCGATGCCTTTCTCTTTCCCCCTACCTGGCGCGCCAATCTGATGATGCCAAGTCACCTTCTTCAAGCGTCAGGGAAGACTGATGTCCTTCTCTCTGGACCCCTGCAAGAAAAAGTCCCCAGAGACCGGATGCTCCGGTGGGGACCCTCTGATGCTCAAGTTAGTCACTTGGGATCAGACAAGAACTGCTCAGCAGAAGGGAGCTGAGATAGTTAGGGTTTTTGCTAGCAGGAAGAAAGCTAGAAAACCAGAGTTCGAGTCCCTACTTACAGCGCGGGTGCATGCTTTTATACATGCTCGAACGTCCCATCTTTATGTTCCAGAAGATTGCTGTCGTACCATCACTGTGCGCGCCAGAGGCATCCCGCGTTACCTGTCAATACGGCTTTACAGGTGTCTAGCAGCCGCGGTTGCACTTGATGCGCGCCATTGCTTGACATGACCGCGCACAGTTACAAGTGGTAGCGAATCGTACTCCGTAACGGGGCACAGTCATGCACAGGGACATATGCAATAAACCATACGCCGTTATGAGGCATGGCCGCAAGCAGCCACGAGCGCACGACGAGTCACGTGGGTGCGCCAGGTGGCCCGGAGTTATCGTTTGGTTCGAAGGCTGGTTCACGTGCTGAACGATGATGATGCCTGTGCACCCCGAGACCGGAGGGGGTCTCGAGGTTGAGATATAGTGACCTCTCCCCGAGATCGGAGGACTCGGGGGTGAGATGGTGCTGGTGCACCCCGAGATCGGAGGGGGGTCTTGGGGTTGAGATATGGTGACCTCACCCCGAGATCGGAGGAGGTCTCGAGGGTGAGATGGTGCTGGTGCACCCCGAGACCGGAGGGGGGTCTCGGGGTCGAGATATGGTGACCTCACCCCGAGACCGGAGGAGGTCTCGGGGTTGAGATGGTGCTGGTGCACCCCGAGACCGGAGGGGGGGTCTCGGGGTCGAGTCATGGTGACCTAACCCCGAGACCGGAGGAGGTCTCGGGGGTGAGATGGTGCTGGTGCATCCCGAGACCGGAGGGGGGTCTCGGGGTCGAGATATAGTGATCTCACCCCGAGACCGGAGGAGGTCTCGGGGGTGAGATGGTGCCAGTGCACCCCGAGACCGGAAGGGGGTCTTGGGGTCGAGACATGGTGACCTCACCCCGAGACCGGAGGAGGTCTCGGGGGTGAGATGGTGCCGGTGCACCTCGAGACCGATGGGGGGTCTCGGGGTCGAGATATGGTGATCTCATCCTGAGACCGGAGGAGGTCTCGGGGGTGAGATAGTGCTGGTGCATCTCGAGACCGGAGGGGGTCTCGGGGTCGAGATATGGTGATCTCACCCCGAGATCGGAGGAGGTCTCGGGGGTGAGATGGTGCTGGTGCACCCCGAGACCGGAGGGGGGTCTCGGGGTCGAGTCATGGTGACCTAACCCCGAGACCGAAGGAGGTCTCGGGGGTGAGATGGTGCTAGTGCATCCCGAGACCCGAGGGGGTCTCGGGGTCGAGATATGGTGATCTCACCCCGAGACCGGAGGAGGTCTCGGGGGTGAGATGGTGCCGGTGCACCCGAGACCGAAGGGGGGTCTCGGGGTCGAGACATGGTGACCTCACCCCGAGACCGGAGGAGGTCTCTGGGGTGAGATGGTGCTGGTGCATTCCGAGACCGGAGGGGAGTCTCGGAGTCGAGATATGATGATCTCACCCCGAGACCGGAGGAGGTCTCAGGGGTGAGATGATGCTTGTGCACCCCGAGACCGGGGGAGTCTCGGGGTTGAGATGCGGTGACCTCTGTTAGCTGCTGTTATTATTTATTCTAACGGCGCTGGATCAGCCACATCACATATATATATATATATATATATAGCCTTTATAGAAAGAAACTAAGAAAGGTTCATGCTCTAGGGCCAAGGCTGGTTCTACTAAGCCGTCCATCTACCTCCTCTCACGACTTCTGGCTGCTGTGCAAAGAGCAGGGCTGCTGTTCAGGTCGAGCTTCGAAAAAAAGGCTCTCAAAATGATTTGAGTGAGCAAATTGTCACTATTGATTCTAGTTCAGATGAGAAAGCTCAAGATGAGGTGGAGCAGCCATACTCTATTGCTACTGGCAGAGAAAAGAGGGAGATTCGACCCCCTCAAAAATATGAGTTTTCTGATCTGGTGGCTTATGCCCTTACGACAGCAGAAGATATGGGTATTCAGGAACCATCTACCTATACTGAAGCTGTTACTTGTTCGGAATCAGAAAAGTGGACTGTTGCTATGGCTGAAGAACTAGAATCACTTCACAAGAACCAAACTTGGGACTTGGTGCCATTGCCTAAAGAAAAAAGAGCCATTGGGTGTAAATGGGTCTTTAAGAAAAAGGAAGGTATTCCAGGAGTTGAAATTAGTAGAGGCAAGGAAGACCATGCTGCTGATATGCTGACCAAGATAGTTCCCGCCAACAAGTTTAAGCATTGCTTGGACTTGATTGGCATGCTTGTTTGAGGTTTGCTCCTTCTGGGGCTTGGTGGCGAGGTGAATGAAAGTTCTATTTTTTTTTTGAAGTGGATATGTTTTTTCGTTGCATCCCTTGTTTCCTACACCGAGTTAGCTCACGTAGGCTTAGGGATGCTGGGAGAATATGTTCAACTTCTAGTTTGTTAAATTCAAGCCAAGGTGGAGATTTGTTAAATATGTCTTGAATTTTATATATTGGGCCCGGTTTTTTTTTGACCCGACCCGATATACTTGTTGGGCCCGGACCAAACCGATCCGCTAGGGTTTTATTTTATGGAAGTATTTCTTGGGGCGTATATATATAGATATATGTGTGAAAACTTCTGTAAGGGTTTTGTAAGGGTTTAGGAGACCTTCTCCTCCTCTTTTGATAATGAAACTTTGTTTGCCTTGCCCGTGGATGTAGATCATCATGATCGAACCACGTAAATTCTTGGTGTTCCTTTGTTTGCTTATTGCTTTGATTTGTTTATTGATCTGATTTCCGCAACAAACTGGTATAAGGAACGAGAAAGCTTCATCTTCTTAATTACTGAGCTTTGTACCTGCGATTGCTTCGCATGCTGTTATTATAGCTAGGGGCAGGAGGCTTTATACTTCAAACTGAGTGCCAGTCAAGCATATATATATATGATCCAAGGTCCATTTGCGCAATGGGACTTATTTGCTTCATTTCAATGTTTGATTTTTTCAAGACAGTGATGCATCTTATACCGCACCACTTTCGGACATTGACTTGGAAATTTATGTCATGGCAGTTGTTTTCCCCTTCATTTTTATTTCGTTTTTCAGAATAACATTGCGAACGTAAATTTTCCACGAAACTGCGGGGTCTGCCCATTGAGTTGATGTCTGTCATTATATATATAATTTTGTGATGAAATATTATTCTTTTTATGGCTAATTTGTCTTTAATACCTGATCACATATATATATTTTGAGGTGACCTGTAAAAAATAGATGAAGCTTTGCACAGAAATGGATGTGAAAATTTTGCAAAATGGGAATGTGATAGTTAATGTGGCCTACGTGAGAGGACTAAAATCTAAAATGCTAACTATAGTTGTGCTAATATAAAATAGCTGAGAAAATGCTGGTAGTCGGTAGAGATGTATAATTTTTATAGAGTTTTTGTAATATTGTTGATGGATGATCCATATGTTGGAAAAGTGGCTTTTTTGGCTGCTCTTGACCAGTGGTAGAGGGGCGAGTTGACACTATAGTCTGACTAGTTTTCTACGGAAATGGTGGTGGAGTCCCTTCACTCAGTTTCCACATATCCCCTGTCAAGGACTACAGCTTTATTACTTGTATTTCTATGCTTATAATTAGTTACATTACCGTATAAATTATTGTTTAAGCCATCAATAATTTGCCAATTAGAAGGGTTCTGCGGATCGAAGACTCTAACTAATGAAGCTGAATACATGGTTTAGATATGGTATGTGATATGGCTGATTCAACGCTGTCAGAATAAACATAACGGCGACTGATGGAGGCCCTCTCGGCCTTCTGAGACCCCCTCCGGTCCCGGACTTCATGAACAGTGCTCAACCTCGAGTTTTGCTCTCGACCTCGAGCCTCAACCTCCGAGACCCCCTCCGGTCCTGGACTTCATAAATAGTATCTCAACCTCCGAGACCCCCTCCGGTCCCGGACTTCATGAACAGCGCTCGGCCTCGAATTTTGCTCTCGGCCTCGAGCCTCAACCTCCTAGACCCCCTCCGGTCCTGGACTTTATGAACAGTATCTCAACCTACGAGACCCCCTCCGGTCCCGGACTTCATGAATAGCACTCGGCCTCGAGTTTCGCTCTTGGCCTCGAGCCTCAACCTCCGAGACCCCCTTCGGTCCAGGACTTCATGAACAGTACCTCAACCTTCGAGACCCCCTCCGGTCCTGGACTTCATGAACAGCGCTCGGCCTCGAGTTTCTCTCTCGGCCTCGAGCCTCAACCTCTGAGACCCCCATGGCCTCGGTCTGCCTGAACAGCACTCGGCCTCGAGTTTCGCTCTCGGCCTTGGACTGCTTAAACAGTGCCTGGTACGTAGTCTGGCCCTTGAGCCCAGCGACCTATAGCCTCGGGCCACCTGGCATGCCCACGTGGTCCGTCGCCCATCCGTAGCAGCATGTGGCCATGCCTCATAATAGTGTATGGTCCATCGCACGTACGTGACTGTGCATGATCATACCCCGTTACAGCGTACGATTCACCATCCGCCCACAACTGTGCTCAGTCACATCCGGCAACAACGCGCACTAGGTACAGCTATAGCTGCCGGATACCTGTGAAGCCGTACTGATAGATAACGCAGGACACCTCCGACACGCACAGTGACAGTACGACCCGTCACTGTCAGCCTCACCCTTTTTGTCCGTTATAGGATGAGGTACCTCGAAATCAGCTATCTTTTGGAACGAAAAGGTGGATCTTCGAACAGGTATAAAAGTGCACGCTCTCACTGTAAGTAGGGATCCAAGAACTGAGGTTTTTTAGCTTCTTTCCACTAGTTAAACCCTAACTTTCTAGCTTCCTTCCGCTAGTCAGTTCTCGTATGTTCTCGAGTAACTAACTTGAGTGTCGGAGGGTCCCCATCAGAGCATCCGGTCTCCGGGGACTTTTCTTGCAGGAGTCCAGCGAGGAGGACATCTGTTTCCCCGGTGTTTGAAGAAAGTGACTCGGCGTCAACATATTGGCGCGCCAGGTAGGGGGAAGAGAAAGATATCGAACCAGCAATCTGCAACCTCTCTCTCCCCGAGCTCTTGAGCCATGGTGATGACCCGTGCGAAAGGGGTCTCTGTTAGTTGCGCTGGGGGGTAGCATCAAGGAGCTGATCCGCTGGCGGTTGGCCCCTCAGCTCCCCCAGCCGGTGTCCCTACACCGCCGCATCTCCAAGCGGCTGGACCTTCCGCTCCCCCGATCGACGTCTCTGCGCCTCCTCCACAGCAGCTCCAGGAAGATCGGCTTGCTGCCCTAGCCACGCAAGTTCAGTCCTTGGTAGTGATGGTTCAAGGTCTGCAGCACCAGCAGGCGGCCCCGCAGCAGCCAGAGCCATTCCCATCGGTTCCGGGGTGGTGCAACCCAGCCAGCATTCCTTCCGGAGGAGATCGCCGGTCCCGGAAGCTCACCACCGCCATGCTTCGCCCAAGCCTCACCATCGGGGAGCCTCTAAGAGACCCCGATCACCTTCTCGTCACTCCCGTGTTTCTCCCAAGTGGCGACATGGGAAGGAGGCGGAGCGCCCTCGCTGACATCGCTGTCACTCTTCCCCATCCTCAGAATCCTTGGAGGAGGGGTCCTTCGATGGCAGGATAGCCCATCGAGCCGAGCGTCGACTCGACGAGTACAACCAACGGTTGGAGGAACTCAGCCGCCGGATCACCCACCTACCAGAGGTGGACTATGACAGCCGACCTCTACTGTCCCGCCGTATCATGGAAGAGCCCATCTCCACCTGGTTCTGCCTCCCTCAGCTGGATCCATATGATGGGACCATGGATCCCCTGGACCACCTAGAAAGTTACAAGGTTCTCATGCAGGTCCAGGGGGCAACCGATTCGCTCATGTGCATTGCCTTCCCTGCTACTCTGAAGAAAGCTGCTCGAGCCTGGTACTCTCGCCTGCCGCCGCGGAGTATCGATTCTTTTCGCCAGCTGGAGAGGGCCTTCTTGGCCCATTTTGATGCCTGTCAGAAGATTCCAAGGATAGCTAATAGCCTCTTCTCTGTCCAGCAGAAGAGCGGCGAGTCCCTGCGACACTACGTCGCTCGGTTCAAGAAGGTAGCTCTAGAAGTCAACAATCTTGAGGACTCAGTGGCCACTTTGGCCTTGAAGCGAGGGCTTCGTCCATCTCGCTTCGCATACTCCCTTGACAAGAAGCCGTTCGATTCCTACGCCGAACTCTTGACCCAGGCCCAGAAGTATATCCGCGCCGATGAGGCTGATTCCTCTTGGCACGAGGCTAGCGGGAGTGTCCTCAAGAAGCCAGCTCGCCCTGAGCCCACTGAAGTCTAGCCCAGGAGGCCCGAACCTCCCCGCCGACCAAACAACCATCCTCAAGCTCCTGCACAGAGGGACGGTCCTTACACCCCTTTGCTTGCTCCCATCTCCCACATCCTGCTAGAGATAGAGGGCGAGTCATACCTACCACGCCCTCCTCCACTAAACCCAAAGATCTCCCGCAACAAGAATTTATACTGCCGCTACCATCAGGATCATGGCCACGACACCGACAACTGTCGCCAGTTGAAGAAGGCGATAGAGGATCTTATCCAGCATGGCTACCTGGGGAAGTTCGTTCAGAGGAACAACCTGGGTGCTCCTGGTCTGTCGGCGCCTTCGCTACCAGTGATTGACAATACTCCGACTGAGAAGACGGTGGCGATGATTTCCTGGGGGGCAGGTGGCCCGCCCAAGAGGCCGAGGGGGGAGGGGGAGTTAGATCCTGTAATCCCTTTTTTCAAAAGGAACTTAGAGGGGGTGGTAAATAAAAATGATGATGGTGTCGTTGTGTCCATGACGATTGCTAAACATCCTGTAAAAAGAATTCTGGTTGATAGTGGGAGTTCGGTGGATGTTTTGAGTTATGATGCTTTTGTTCGCATGAACTTGTCACCCGACCTGCTTCGGCCTGTCGCCACGCCCCTAATGGGGTTCACTGGAGATTCCATGAAGGTCGAGCAGGAGATCACTCTTCCTGTCACGGCTGGCACGGCCCCACGCCAAAGTACAGTCTTCATGAGCTTTCTGGTGGTCCGGGTACCCCTCGCCTATAATGCTATCCTCAGAAGACCTAGGCTTAATCTTTTGGATGCTGTCATCTCCACCAAGAGGCTACTCATGAGGTTTCCCACCAGTGAAGGAGTTGGAAAGATGCGGGGGGAGCAGAACCCACCCACACTTTGCTGCCACATGGCCCCTAGTCCATAGGGAGTGATGCCTGCACTTGCACCAGAAGCGCTGGACCCTTGGGACCTGGAGAGAAGAGGAGAGCCAGCTGAGCGCCTGCTGGCCTTCCCTCTTGGAGAGGACCTAGCAAAGACAATCCAGATCGGAGCTCTGCTCCCGGAGGAAGCCTACAACCAGCTCCTCGCTTTCTTGCGAGCCAATGCCGACATTTTCGCCTGGTCGGCATCCGACATGCCAGGCATCCCAGAAGAAGTGATTACCCACCAGCTCAATGTCAAGCCGGAGTACCGACCCATTCGGCAGAAGAAGAGGAGCTTTGCCCCTGACAGACATAAGGCCGTGGACGAGGAGGTGCGAAAGCTGTTGGCAGCCGGTCACATTCGTGAGGTGCACTACCCCGATTGGCTGGCGAATGTTATGATGGTTCGCAAGGCCAGTGGGAGCTGGAGGATGTGCGTAAACTTCACTAATCTCAATAAGGCGTGCCCCAAAGACAGCTTCCCACTGCCCTGGATCGATCAGCTAGTGGACGCTACATCTGGGCACGAAACTCTAAGCTTCATGGATGCATTCTCGGGGTACAACCAGATAAGAATGGACCCGGCTGATGAAGAGGCTACCTCCTTTATTACTGAAAAAGGGATTTACTGCTACAAGGTGATGTCGTTTGGGCTGAAGAATGCCGGAACCACCTATCAGAGTTTGATGAATAAGGTCTTTGAGGACCAGATCGGGCGTAACATGGAGGTGTACGTGGACGATATGCTGACCAAGAGCACCAATGCTGCTGACCACGTCGCCGATCTCGCAGAGACTTTCAACAACCCGCACCGGTATCGGATGAGGCTGAACCCCGTAAGTGTGCCTTCAGGGTGGCGACAGGCAAGTTTCTAGGCTTTATGGTAACTCAGCGGGGGATCGAAGCCAATCCCGACAAGATCTGGGCCATCTTGGATATGAGGCCTCCAGCTAATAAAAAGGAGGTGCAACGCCTAACCGGAAAGGTGGCGGCCTTGAGTCGCTTCATGTCAAGATTGGCAGAAAGGTGCCTGCCCTTCTTTAAGGCACTGCGCAAGGTCAACAGCTTCGAGTGGACAAAGGAGTCTCAGGATGCCATTGAGGAGTTGAAGTAATTTTTATCCACTCCCCCACTGTTGTCCAAGCCGAGGGGTAGGGAGGAGCTCTTCCTGTATCTCACAGCCTCCCCTGAGGCCATCAATTCTATGCTCTTGTGTATGGATGCCGACGGAGTGCAGAAGCCGGTCTACTACACTAGCAAGGTACTTTATGATGCCGAGACCAGATATTCTAGGACTAAAAAGATCGTCTTCACCCTGGTGGTCTCTGCCCAATTCTTCCGGCCCTACTTCTAAGCTCATCCCATCGTGGTGCTCACGGATCAACCTCTTTGAACCATCTTATCCCGTCCTGACACCTCTGGTCGGCTAACCAAGTAGGCCATCAAACTGAGCGAGTTTGACTTGCCTATCCGACCGAGGTCTGCCATGAAGTCTTAAGTATTGGTTGATTTTTTGGTCGAGTGCACTTGGGCTGAGGAGTGTTCGAAGGAATTGTGTCCGAAGGCACGCATGGAGTCCTCCTCAGCCGAGGAAGTAGGAAATGAAGAATGGATCATGCATGTGGATGGAGCAGCAAATTCTCAGGGAAGCGGAGCCGGGCTCATCCTCTCGCATCCCGAGGGGGAGGTGGTGGAGTATGTCCTTCGGTTTCTATTTTTAGCCACTAATAATCAGGCAGAATATGAAGCCCTATTGGCAGGGATGAAGCTGGCCGGGGAGCTCGGTGCGGATCGTCTAAGGGCCTTCATGGACTCCCAGCTTATCTTCGGGCAGGTTGCTGGGGAATACGAAACCAGAGACCCAACCATGTCCCGTTAACTGAGCAAGGTGTAATCCCAAGCCTCTTGGTTCTTTTACTTCCATGTCAGCTATATCCCCGGGCGGAGAATGCTAGGGCCGACACGCTATCCCGTTTGGCCACCTCGGCCGACGGGACCCTGGGAAGGACGTATGTGGAGCACCTACAGACCTCAAGCATTGAAGCTGTGGATGAAGCACTGCCGGTCGAGCAAGGGCCCTCCTGGATGGATGCCTATGTTCAATATTTGACCGACGACACTCTCCCCGAAGACCCCGCTGAGGCCAGACTACTCAGGCGGTGGGCCCCGAAGTTACTGATGATGGACGGGAAGCTTTATCAAAGATCATTTTTTACCCGGTCCTCAAGTGTGTCGAACCAGCCAAAGCAGACTACATCTTACGGAAAATCCATGAGGGCATCTACGGGAGTCATTTGGGGGGCAGAGCCCTAGCTTACAAGGCCCTACAGCAGGGGTACTACTGGCTAACCATGAGGGAAGATGCGGCCGAGCTTGTTAAGAAGTGTGATAGCTGCCAGTGCCACGCCAATATTCAGCGACAGCCGACATCTCAGCTGACCCCCTTGGCGGCGCCTTGGCCCTTCGCCCAGTGGGGTATGGACATCTTGGGACCATTCCCTCCAGCCTCTTGACAGCGCAAGTTCCTCTTGGTTTGCCATCGATCACTTCACCAAGTGGATTGAGGCCGAAGCCCTTGCTAAGATCCCTGAGAGCAAGGTGAGATCTTTCTTTTGGAAGTCTATCATATGCCGGTTCGGACTACCACATACTCTGATCACCGACAACGGCCGACAGTTCGACAATGCATCCTTCCGAGGATTCTGCACCGAACTAGGCATCCATCAGAGATTCACTTCCGTCGGACACCCTCAAACCAACGAAGCGGCCGAGGTAACCAATCACATCATTCTCTAAGGACTGAGAACCCGACTGGATGATTGCAAGGGACGGTAGGTGGAGGAGCTCCACAATGTGCTATGGGCCTATCATACAACACCACGAGCCCCCACCGAAGAGACCCCATTCAGCCTGGTCTTTGGGTTTGAGGCTATCATTCCGGTGGAGATAGGCTCCCCGAGTCCTCGGGTGAAGTCATATAGTGAGGAAGACAACCCAGATCGGCTACGAGCCAACCTCGACCTGGTGGAGGAGGTGCGAGATCGAGCACGGCTACGGATGGCGGTCTACCGATAGCGAGCTGCCAAGTATTACAATGCCCGCGTGCGCCCCAAGACTTTCTTGCCGGGAGATCTGATCCTTCGACGAGCTAAAGTCTCAAAGCTGACGGAAGGAGGCAAGCTAGCTCCGAACAGGGAGGGGCCCTACCGGATCACTGAAGCACTCTGTCACGAAGCATACAAGATTGACGAGCTAGATGGAAGGCCGCTCCCCCGGACGTGGAACACTGACAACCTTTGTCGGTATTATCAGTAGTGCATTTCCTTCTTACATTAAATACCATGCCTGTATTCTTTTGGGTTTTCGCCCCTCATTTCATATTAATAAACTTGAGTTCTAGTATCTCAGTTTTTCAACCAAAAGCCCGAGGCCAGCTCGGCACCTAAAGCCTTGGGCCAGCCAAGCAAAAAGCTCAGTGTACCACTGGCAGAGCGATGTACCATTGGCTCTCAACAACAAGCCCGACCCCGGTCGGCAACTAAAGTCCGAGGCCAGCTCAGCACCTAAAGCCCTGGGCCAGCCAGACAAAAAGTCCTGGGCCAGCCAGGCACAAAGCCCGATGTACCATTGGCTGAGCGATGTACCATCGACTCTCAACAACAAGCCCGACCCCGGTCGGCAACTAAAGCCCGAGGCCAGCTTGGCACCTAAAGCCCTGGGCCAGCCAGGCACAAAGCCCAGTGTACCACTGGCAGAGCGATGTACCATCGGCTCTCAACAACAAGCCTGACCCCTATCGATGACTAAAGCCCGAGGCCAGCTCGGCACCTAAAGCCCTGGGCCAGCCAGGCACAAAGCCCAGTGTATCACTGGCAGAGTGATGTACCATCGGCTCTCAACAACAAGCCCGACCCCGGTCGGCAACTAAAGCCCGAGGCTAGCTCGGCACCTAAAGCCCTGGGCCAGCCAGGCACAAAGCCCTGTGTACCACTGGCAGAGCGATGTACCATCGGCTCTCAACAACAAGCCCGACCCCGGTCGGCAACTAAAGCCCGAGGCTAGCTCGGCACCTAAATCCCTGGACCAGCCAGGCAAAAAGCCTTGGGCCAGCCAGGTACAAAGCCCAATGTACTGCTGGCAGAGCGATATACCATCGGCTCTCAACAACAAGCCCAACCCTGGTCGGCAACTAAAGCCTGAGGCTAGCTCGGTACCTAAAGCCCTGGGCCAGCCAGGCAAAAAGCCTTGGGCCAGCCAGGCATAAAACCTAGTGTACCACTGGCAGAGCGATGTACTATCGGCTCTAAACAACAAGCCCAACCCCGGTCGGCAACTAAAGCCCGAGGCTAGCTCAGCACCTAAAGCCCTGGGCCAGCCAAGCAAAAAGCCCTGGGCCAGCCAGGCACAAAGCCCAGTGTATCACTGGTAGAGCGATGTACCATCGGCTCTCAACAACAAGCCCGACCCCGGTCGGCATCAAAAGCCCTGGGCCAGCTAGCATAAAGGCCAATGTACCACTGGCAGAGCGATGTACCATCGGCTCTCTACAGCAAGCCTGACCTCGGTCGATACCTGAAGCCCGAGGCCAGCTCGGCACCAAAAGCCTTAGGCCAGCTAGGCACGAAGCCCAATGTACCACTGGCAAAGTGGCATGCAATTGGCCCCTAAAAGCCTGAGTCTATCTCGGCCTTCCAAGTCCGATGCTCCATCGGTCCCTGGAAGTCCATCTTCCTCGACTCTAGGATTCGGTCCTACATGGCTAAGTCAAGGTTATTCGAGAATAAATTAAAGGTTGCTCCATGGTACCGACGAAGCCCCTAAGGATCCCACGTTGGCAGCCAAAGGACTTCGGGTAGAAGCTACAATTGGGTAAAGATAATTCTCATTGAAGGAAAAATTGTACTTCATTAATTCGAAGTGTTTACAAAACAACGACCAAGTCGGACTTACAAAAAAAAATAAAAATAAAAAAAAGTACAACTTGAAGCTCACGGTTCGGCCAGCGCAGGCTCATCGTCAGACGAGGCAACTTCGGAAAGACGTCCGACTCGACCTCAAGGGCCTGAGGAAGGTTCAGGTCTCGGGCAACTTTTCCTTTCCACGCTGAAACCCTTGGAGATATGCTTCCGCCGAAGCTTCGGCTAGCTCGTCCATAAAGCGCTCGGACGCCCTAAACTCTTCTATGGTCCTGGCAGCCCTGGCCTCAACAGCTGCCTCCACCTCGGTAGCTCGAGCTTCTTTCTTCGCAGCTAGAGATGTCGCCGCTGCCCTCTCAGCCTCCAGGGCATGACCCGCTTCCTCCTCAGCCTTCTTCACCCTCTCCTCGGCCTCCTTCTCCCTCTCCTTGGCCTCGCCCACCCAATTCTCAGCCGCCTGGATGGCTGCGGTCAATTCCAAAATATGCAGGTCCATTGCCGCGACGGCGCCTTCGGCCACCATCAGCTGACTGAGTGCTTCCCACAAACGGCTGGCCTCAGCCTCTGCCCGGCTCTCGACCGCCTTTATCTCATCGGCTCGAGCAACCCTGGCCGACTCCAGGGCCCTCTCGGCTGCCTTAGCTCGAGCACAAGCCTCCTCGGCCTCCTATCGGACCTCCCGTATGGGGGTCTTTCCCCCATGGATGGCCTCCCTTGTAGCCGTCAGGGAGTTTGCAAGCTGCATGTAAGCCTCATGTCAAAAAAGAGAAAAGAAGAGGAAAAGGGAAATCTAAAGGCAAGGGGCTGCAAGACTACTTACTTTAACCAGGGCCGCGTAGGACTCTCGGAAGAACGTAGCCGCCTTCAAATGGCTAAGTTCTTCCTGGACCTCGGGCACGAGGACTGGTGAGATAAGCCGCTTCGCCCAGTGCCTATCGTTCAAAATGGAGTCCTGAGGTGGCCTCGGCCTGACTCCATTTCCTCCAGTAGCCTCGGCGGTCTCGGACTCGGCGCATGGAGGGCTGCTTTGTTGATGTCTGCTCGGGGGGCGGACTTGCTGCCCCTGACGGTCCCTCACCCCAGCTCCTTGTCGCCTCGGTGGGGGCTGGTCCGCTGGGAGCAGGGGGCTCCTTCGCTATCACCGGCTCCTCCGTGGCCGGCTCCTCTATCGTTTCCCCCTCGGCCACCGCCCTTTCTAGCGGGGTGTCGGCTGTCATATCGATCTCCGGGGTGGCCGTAGGCTCTTGCGATGCGGGCGATTCAGGCACCCGTACTGTCGGACATTTTGGGGCCGGTGTTTGCTGCCCCTCGCTCGACCCCTCCTGGGCCCTCTTCTTGGCGGCGGCCCTCATAAGTCTACGGGTTGGGACCTTCATGGCTGTACAGCATCAGTCTGGGTCAGCAAAAAAAAAATGAAACAGAAGAGTTTGACTAAGTATGAGGGAGACTTACCACGGTGGGAGATGAGAACCGCCGACTGAAGGTTTTCCTCTGTTAGAAGCAGGTTGTACCGAGGGATGTCAGTAGTTAACAACTGCCCCAATGCTTCTTTGTCTCCAGGAAGGACAGTGGAATTCATATTACCTCGGAGGTCGGGGTCCCCCCACCGGGGCTTAACCTGGTCCAGATTGACAAAGAAAAATCAAGATTTCCATTCCTTGACGGAGGTAGGAAGAAGAAGCTTAAGGACTCGGCCGGGTTGGGGCTGGAACAGCCACCAACCCTTCTGAGCCCGAAGGATGTAGAAAGAATGAAAGAGGGAGACTCTGGGGGTAATGTAGAGGTGATGGCAGAGGACGAGGAAGGCACTAACGACCCGAAGGGAGTTCGGGACCAGTTGAGAAGGGGTCAAGGAGTAATAGTCAAGGAGGTTAATGAAAAAAGGAGGAAAGGGTAGGCGGAGGCCCACCCTCAGGGAAATTTCATAAACGGTCACTCGGCCGGATCGAGAAGAAATCACTCTATCATCGGGAGTCGGGAGATAGAGCCCGACATCTTGGGGGATTTGGTAATGGGCCCGGATGTTTGCCAAATCCCGGCATGTTACCATGGAGGCGACCCCCTCCCGGGATTCCGCCCCCACCCTCGAGGAGGTGCCGACCTCCGTCTGGCGTCTCCTCAATGGGGCCCTGCTAGCCGCCGCCGGGCGTCTCCCTGCGGGAGCCTCACCGGCGACCTGCCGCCGGGCCAGAGGGACGCGGTCCTCCAGATCGGAGGACCACTCAAGAGGAGGTGAAGGAGAGGGGAGAGGAGAAGGAGAAGCTCGAGGCCTCTCGGAAGAAGAACGATCCTCTAGATCGTCCTCCGAGGTCCATGATTGGGAGCTCATTGCTAAAAAAAGGAACAGAGAGGTCTAGAAGAGACGAAGAGCTGACCTGAGGAAGAAAATGGCGTGCGTAGGCTCTCAGGTTGCAGGGAAGGCCAGGAGGCAGAGGATCAGAGGATCAGAGGAAGAAGACAACGATGGCAGGAGCAGTGTGGCCAGATTCAAGCCCCACCCGAGTTTTATTTAGTTTAAAATTGTCCCGCCTTGTCTCGTCAGCCACGTGGCCCTACCATAGGCTGGGCTGCCTCGGTGATCGCTCGGCGCGTGATACGATCTGCCTTCGGCCAATGATGGGATGCTGCTGACGTCATCGTTATGATGGGCAATGATGGTGCGACTTTCCTCAGACTTCGAAGGATCAACCTTGCCTCGAGGACGATCGCCGCAGATCTGGTAGACGGTAGTGGCCACCCTTTCACATCCCCTATGTCGCCTGCATAAAGTCATCGCAGCGTCCGGGGACACGTGTCCGGGGGCAGTTCGCAAAGGATGGGGATCAGCCACATGGGAGGTGATACCCCTTTCGCCTTGCTGGGGTGGGCTCGCTTCGTCTCAGGGGTGAGGGGGCATCTGATATGGCTGATCCAACGCCGTCAGAATAAATGGTAACGGCAACTGACGAAGGCCCTCTCGGCCTCCTGAGACCCCCTCCGGTCTCGAACTTCATGAACAGCGCTCGGCCTCGAGCCTCAACCTCCGAGACCCCGTCCGGTCCTGGACTTCATGAACAGTATCTCAACCTCCGAGACCCCCCCCCCCGGTCCCGGACTTCATGAATAGCGCTCGGCCTCGAGTTTCTTTCTCGGCCTCGAGCCTCAACCTCCTAGACCCCCTCCGATCCCGGACTTCATGAACAGCGCTCGGCCTCGAGTTTTGCTCTCGGCCTCAAGCCTCAACCTCCGAGACCCCCTCCGATCCCGGACTTTATGAACAATATCTCAACCTCCAAGACCCCCTCCGGTCCTGGACTTTATGAACAGTATCTCAACCTCCGAGACCCCCTCCGGTCCCGGACTTCATGAACAACGCTCAACCTCGAGTTTCTCTCTCGGCCTCGAGCCTCAACCTCCGAGACCCTCTCTAATCCCGAACTTCATGAATAATACCTCAACCTTCGAGACCCCCTCCGGTCCCGGACTTCATGAACAGTGCTCGGCCTCGAGTGTCGCTCTCGGCCTCGAGCCTCAACCTCCGAGACCCCCATGGCCTCGATCTGCCTGAACAGCGCTCAGCCTCGAGTTTCGCTCTCGGCCTTGGACTGCTTAAATAGTGCCCGGTACGTGGTCTGGCCTTTGAGCCCAGCGACTTATAGCCTCGGGCCACCTAGCATGCCCACATAGTCCGTCGCCCATCCGTAGCAGCATGTGGTCATGCCTCATAATGGCGTATGGTCTATCGCACGTATGTGACTGTGCATGACCATACCCCGTTACAGCGTACGATTCCCCACCCGCCCATAACTATGCGCGGTCACATCCGGCAACGGTGCGCACCAGGTACAGCTACAGCCGTCGAACACCTGTGAAGTCGTACTGATAGATAACGCAGGACACCTCCGACACGCACGGTGACAGTACAACCCGTCACTGTCAGCCTCACCCTTTTTATCCGTTATAGGACGAGGTACCTCGAAATCAGCTATCTTCTGGAACGAAAAGGTGGATCTTCAAACAGGTATAAAAGTGCACACTCTCATTGTAAGTAGGGATTCAAGAACTGAGGTTTTCTAGCTTCTTCCTACTAGTTAAACCCTAACTTTCTAGCTTCCTTCCGCTAGTCAGTTCTCGTTTGTTCCCGAGTGACTAACTTGAGCATCGAAGGGTCCCCACCGGAGCATCTGGTCTTCGGGGACTTTTCTTGCAGGAGTCCGGTAAGAAGGATGTATGTTTCCCCGTCGTTTGAAGAAAGTGACTCGGCGTCAACAGTACGTGCCCTTGAGCCTATTCAAAAAAAATAAATTTGGTTGCTCCAAAATGATCTATTATGCTAGTTTGAAGCGATGTGAACCAAAAGTCAACGTCCAAGCCTGCTTCACATCAGAGAGTGATTGGGCCTTTGCTTTGAACTCTAGGCTCAATTACACCCACTATCATCCAAACCTTATTCAGCTGGTCAAGACTTACCGCATTTTTCATTTGTTGAATGCTGATCTTTATTTTGGATTATACAATCCCTAGCTATTATTGACCGAGGATTGATATATACCAATGGACATTAGCCCTTACTTCAACTTTGGATTATATTAAGCCTTAGTTTTGTAGGTGGTGGCTTGGCCTATTTCGATCCTAGTCTTTGACTAGATGGGATGGGTCAAATATAATTCAAAAAATAGAACTTAGGTGTAGCACCATGTGTACAAATATTGCAATTTTGTTCATCACTCTCTTGTTTTTTGTCAAGCCATCTTAACTTTCACCTGGCGATTGAAAAAAGTAAGAGAGAGATAAACGTAGCACTACAGCACTGGCACATCAATCACTATACCTAAGTTCTATTCAAAAATAATGGTGAAGAATAATCCTTCGCAGTCCATAATTTTTTTTAAAAAAAAGAAAAATAAATTTGCTGTGTAAATAGTTACACTTTACCCAGTTCGAGGGCCAAGAGTCTTAGAGCAATCGGGTACAAGTCTCATGATAGGCAGGCTAATTGATGATTGCTTTGGATGAGCGTGGGTATGCAAAATTATTAAGATATGAAAATTCTTTGGTGTTACTGTCATAGGTTTTTTTAATAAAATAAAATAAAAAATAATAGCTAAGACTATGAACACATTATGTATTATATTTCTGACATTTTGATTTTTTAAAATATGAATCAAATAAATTAAATTATACGAAGAAATTAAGGACGAAGCACAAAGCACACAACATCTATCTCTTATCACGTTACGTTTATATCCATCGTCCCCGTCTCTGCTCTCGGTTCACGTCGCTGTTCTCCTATTCTCTATTTTCTCTGCACACAATTTTTTATCCAGTCAAGCATATGATCAAAGGTCCATTTGCGTAATGGGATCTATTTGCTCATTTCAACGTTTGATTTTAATTTTCAAGACAGTGATGCATCTTATACCGCACCACTTTCGGACGTTGACTTGGAAATTTATGTCAATTTTACTGACCGTTGTTTTTCCCTTCATTTTTATTTCGTTTTTCAGAATAACATTAATGCGAAAGTAAATTTTCCACATAACTGCGGGTCTGCCCATTGAGTTGACTCTCATTGACTGTTATTATATATTATTTTTGTGATGAAATATTATTCTTTTTTTATGGCTAGTTTATCTTTAATACCATGATCACATATATATTTTGAGGTGACGTATAAAAATAGATGAAGCTTTGCGCAGAAATAGGTGCGAAAATTTTGCCAAATGGGAATGGCCTACATATGAGGACTAAAATCTGAAATGCTGACTACATAAGTGCTAATGTAAAATAGCGGGGAAAATACCGGTAGAGATGCATATTTTTTTATAGAGTTTTTTGTAATATTGTTGATGGATGGTCTATATGTTGGCAAAGTGGGTTTTTTTTTTTTATTTTTTATTTTTTTTTTTGTTACAAACGGACGATCACACCAATCTGACGTGAGTCAAGCCCGAGAAGTCAGAGTACATGATTTGCTGCAAAATAAGAGGGTATGGATCACCTATATGCCATTTCCAAGGGCCTGGATGACGAGCTACAAGATTTGCAACCCAATCAGCTGCCGCATTGGCTTCCCTATAAACATGGCGAATCAGAGGCGCAGTTGTAGTCCGGAGAGAATCCCAAATTGCACGGAGAATGGGATTGGTGGAATGAGGACCCCCATCCCGACGAATCCAACGAATAACTGTGAGAGAATCTTCCTCAATAATCAATCTGTTCGAGGCCAGATAACGAACAGCATAACTGATTTCAGCCCAAGCAGCCTGAAGCTCCGCCATTGGGACCGATAAATCCAAGGAACCATGGCCACCGGCAGCAAGAAGCTCACCCTCCGAACCCCTAATAATAAAACCGGACCCAGCAAAGTGGGTTTTTTGGCTGCTCTTGACTAGCGGTAGAGGGGGCAAGTTGACATTAAAGTCTGACTAGTTTTCTACGGAAATTGTGGTGGAGTCCCTTCAGTTTCCGCATATCCCTATCAAGGTCTTTATCTTTATTACTTGCATTTGTATGCTTATAATTATTCACATTACCGTATAAATTATTATTTAAGTCATCAATAATTTGCCAATTAGAAGGGTTCTACAGAGACCCTAGCTAATGAAGCTGAATACAGGTTTAGATATGGACTGTATAAAATTACAATAACAGCAACTAATTTTTTTAAGAAATAGTATTGTGGCAGTTGTGGTGGTCTTTAGGCTACACATCCATCTGAAATTCTACATATCTTTATTACATATATTTATATATATGGTTTTAAAGATGCATATATAAAGTTTGTAATAATGGCAATTGTTTTTTTTTGGAACAACTTTATAATAGCAATTAAAGTGGTCTCTAGTGTCATAGTTATTTTATATACATATTATTTTTACTATACTTTGCAATCAACCATTTAAGAAACACACTAATGGATTTGATGGCATAATAGTGTCATAGTATTTCTTTAATAATAATAAATTGAAACATTAGATTATATGACCTTTATCATGATACAATGTTACATTTGTTGAAGCATATATATTTACTATATATATATATATATATATATATATATATATATATATATATATATATATATATACATTGTGAATATTGACTCAATTATATATACATACATAATATTATTTTTATAATTTATTTATCTTTCTATTGCAGCAGTTAATAAAAATTATTATAGCATATAAACAAAAGAAATGAAGAAAAGAAATTGTAATGTTTTGACCAAGTTATGACGAATTAGAATAGCTAATAATTTTTAGAATATGATGACAAACCTATTCCACCTCAATTCAGTATGGAGAGAAAATTGAGCCAGGACAAGACATGTTAAGCAAAAATAGATTTATCCCATCATAAAAGATTAGGAAGTAATTACATACTTTAAAAAATAGAATTATCTCTAAAATTTTACTCAAACTGAAAAGCGCATCTCAAAGAACCATAGTTATCTATAGAGGTGAACATAGGTTTGATTAGGTTGCTTAAAAATAAAAACCTAGAACCAATCCTATCAAGATTGGTCCTCAGATTTTGAGCTTAAAATGGAATTGATCCTAGCTTGGAATCGACTTGGAACTAAACCAATCAAAGGTAAAACCTATTTTAGGAGCTAAGCTTGAAAACTTTTTCCTTTATTTTTGATTGCTTTATAAGATCTTTTATTCTTTTGACGTTAAATAAGATTTATTATAGAAATTGTCATGCTCCAACCTGTAAAGTTTTGGGTTAGACACATGAAACAGCAACAAAACCCCTAGGTCAAAACCTAGGGATTATATAAGGCCTAATTTTATTATTAGAATTATTTTAACTATTCACATATTCCTTTTAAAGTCTACACACTTTGTAATCTGAATTTATTCTTAAAATAATATTTGTTGCTATATAAATTATTATTGACAAAAACTTATCTCGTAGAAGGGTTCTGCTCTTGAGCTGAACGATTTTAAAGATGGATAGTATAAATTTTAAAATGACAATTAATATTTTGAAAAAAAAATGTTATTTTTAAAATATTATAATGGCAATTATAGTGGTTTTAAGTTACCACTCCACCGATACATCCTTATTGAAAGTCTATACATCTTTATTGCATATATTTATATTATATAATTATTTAAATTAATTAAGATAAAGATTAATACCGGTGTTGTCAAAAATTATAAAGTAGAAGGGTTATATGGAAATCCTAAGCTGAATATTTAATTTTTAATTTCAATATTAATTTTACAAATAAGGATATAATTAAATTTTGTCATTAGTATTTTTTCTATGTCAATTACCTCCTGTAAATAGTTTATTTATATGAAAGAATATTAAAAGCAAAAAAAAAAATAAAAGATGAGTGTTTTATGAAGGTGTGCCTTAAAAGTTCATATGCAAATAACCAATTATACATAAAAATACTTATTTGAATAAAATCAAGCTTCTCCTCCAAATACTTGTTATTTTTGCATAAATTATGAAGAAGATTTAATTTTTTATCAATTGAAAATATAAATAAATTTACTTCTAAATTATTATATTTGTAATTGAATGGAATTATATTATTATTATTATTTAAATATTTTTTAATGTTTTACACTTATAACTTATGTGCCATTGTGTTTGTTCAAAAAAAATGGTTGTCCCAAAATGATCTATCCTGCTAATTTGAGAAGATGCCAACCGAAGGGCGGAGTTCAAGCCTACTTTACATTAGAGAGTGACCGGGCCTTACCTTTTTGAACTCTAGGCTTAATTATGTCCACTGTCTTGCGATATTCTTTATTTGTTGACTGTTGAACTTTGTTTTGGATGGTACAATCCCTTGCCACTTGGCCATGCTGGTCATGGCATGGCACGACATAGCTCAGGCCCACTGAATCGGCCAAAAACATTGATCGTGCCGGGCACGGCCCAGCATGACTGAACCGGAGCCGCCGTAGTCCTCACAGGCGCCTATGGCCATCGCGGGTACCCCATCAGATACTTCTTAAGCTCATCGGCTTCATGGAGCTATCGGATCTTGTCGGCCCCGTCGATGTACTGGCCGCCAATGAACACCTGGGGAAGGCTGAGCTGTCAGCGATCGAGGATCCCCTATAGCTCTGCGAGGAACCCCATGTTCATCGATAGATCCTGCTCGTCGATCGTGACGCGGAAGCCACGGAGGATAGATCGAAGGCATGGTAGTCCTCGAAGGTCTTGCGGACCACACGGAGGGAGGTGAAGTAGAGCACGATCCGCTTCTCCTCCTCGAAGGGAAGGTTATGGGGTTTCGAAGGGAAGGAGGGAAGGGAGTGCCAGAAGCGGAGGGCGGAGCACACGGAGCGGACGCGGTGGAAGACCGGGGCTGCCTTCGGGAGGCGAGCGGGGCTGGGGCCAGGGCCGGCGCCCTCGTCGACCAGGGCACAGACGTCTTTGTAGGAGGTGATGGAGAGAGAGTGAGCGAACGGGGGATTGGAGGTGGCGGCTTTGCTGCGAGAGATTCTACCCCATGGCGGCTACATCAAGGCGAGGCGGGCGAGGAGTCAATCGAGCGGTGGAGGGCAAAAGCGCGAGAGGGAAGAGGCGAGTGGAAGAGGAAGAGAGAGAACAGAGGCGGCGCAACATTATGGGTCGGCACGGCCCAAGCCCTTATAGGCCATGCCAGGCGTAGGCCCTAATGGGCCATGCCCAGCTTGGTTCGCGGGCCAGACTTTTCAAGCACGGTTCGGTAATTCGTGTTGGGCCATGGGTGGCCCGGCCCAGTGCTCACCTCTATGAATGGGGGTTAATTCCAATAACATGGGCCCTTATTCCAACTTTTGATTATATTAAGCCCTAGCCCTAGTTCTATAGGTGGTGGCTTGGCCTATCTAAAACCTAGTCTTTGATTGGGTGGGATGGATTAAATATAAAAGGAAGGATAGAACTTAAGTGCAATACCTTGTGTATTAGCATTGCAGTTTTGTTCATTTTTTGTGATTTTTTTTGTACAAGCGGGCGATCACACCACTCTGGCGCGAGTCAAGCCTAATAGATCAGAGTACAAAATTTGCTTTAAAATAACAGGATAGGGTCACCAAATGCCATCCCCACTAACTAGGATGGCGGGCTACAACAGAGGCAACCCAGTCAGCCGCGGCGTTGGCTTTCCAGTAAATATATTGGATCAGAGGTGCATATGAAGCCTGGAGAGAAGCCCAAATATCACAGAGAAGGAGATTATGGAGGAAGTAAAGATCTACTTCCTATCTGATCCAGCAGAAAACCATAAAAGAATCTTCCTCTATAACCAACCGACAAGAGCCGAAATGATGAACAACATAGGTAATGCCAGCCCAGCAGCTTGAAGCTCAGCCATAGGGACCGAAATATCGAGTGAGCCATGACCACCTGCCACGAGCAACACTCCCTCTGGCCTCCTAATAACAATCCGGATCCAGCAAGTCGACCCGAGATAGAACTATCAAAGTTCACTTTGACATAACCCGAGGGTGGAGGCTCCCAAGAGATAAAGACCATAGAACGATGCGCTACCAAAACAGTAGGAGAGTCCCAGTGGCCAGGTCTGTTAGAGTTAATAGCAGAATCTGAACGAAAGAACTCCGTTGCGAGGAAGACGGCTGTGTGGGTGACCACCTGTGGCGAAACCATCTCCTCAGCAAAGACAATCCGGTTCTGGGTCAGCCAAATATGATGAGCCATATAAGCAGAAAGGACACCCTAAGAATGGGGACCACGCAAGGCAGACAGACGGAAGGGAAGCAGAAAAGAAATCTGGATGGGTTCCTCCTCCGGAATCCATGGCGAAACCATCTCCTCAGCAAAGACAATCCGGTTCTGGGTCAACCAAATGTGATGAGCCATATAAGCAAAAAGGACACCCTAAGAACGGGGACCACGCAGGGCAGACAGACGGAAGGCAAGCAGAAAAGAAATCCGGATGGGTTCCTCCTCCGAAATCCATGGGGTATAATAAAGCTGCTGCCAAATCTGGGACGCACGAGAATAGGTGAGAATGGCGTGCTCGACTGTCTCATCATGTAAGCCACATATCGGGTAAAGAGATGAAATGGGAAGACAAAAGCCAGCTAGAAGAGAACAAGTGGGAAGACGGTCCCACACAAGCTTCCACAAAAAGAGCTGAATTCTGGGGTGGATGGGCAAACGCCATATCCAAGCCACATCATTCAGTCCCGATATCCGAGGCTGAAAGCGATCAACAAGGTCTTTGGTAGGGGCATGTTGGAGGTAGGATCGACCCAAAATCTGGCATCAGAAACAGCAGAGGAAGCAAGCGGGATGGCAAGGATCATGTGCGCAACCTCCGTCCCAAAAAGCCGGGACACCATAGGTACATGCCAGGCAGAACTATCATAGCTAATCAAAGCAGAAACTGGTATAGATGGATCAACATCAGAACTGAGGAAAGTAGGCCAGCATGATAGAGGAAGATCAGCTATCCAGCTATCCTGAGTAACATTAACAAAACTACCATCACCAATCATCCAGTGGATATTAGACATGATAGTATGGGCATACTGGCAGATGGCTCTCCAAAAGTAGGAACAGCCTCGAGAAGGATGGAAGACCAAATCGGGAGTCCAGCCACCATATCTGCCTCGCATGACAGAGCTTCAAAAACAATAAGGGTCTATAATGAATCTGGAAGCATGCCTAGCGAGAAGAGCCTCTCTGCGAACCGCCAAAGACTGAATCCCCAATCCATCCTCTCGAGTAGGCAAACAAATAACATCCCAAGAAAGAAGGTGAAGACCATGGCCCCCTTGCATCGATGCCCAAAGGAAGTCACGGAAACGACGCTCTATCCGGCGAAGATAGATAGACGGAATTAGGGCGTATGACAATAGGTAAAGGGAAGAGATGTAAGAATAGACCGAAGCAATGTAATGTGCCCCATCATAGAGAGCCCAGAGACTTGCCAACGATCCAATCGATCAGAAATCTGATGGCCAAGGTCCGCAAAATCATGTTGATGGGGATGACGCCCCATAATGGGGATCCCGAGGTAAGACAGGCGGTCAAAGAAAGTCGATATTCCAAACAACTGGGAGATGATAGCATGGCGGTGGGGAGGTATCGAAGGGTTGAAACATAGAACATATTTCTGCAAGTTGACCAATAGACCAGAAGCCTGGCAGTAAGATTGAAGGATAGCAGAGTAGACAGCCGCATTCTGACCAGAAGCAAGGCTAAGCAGGATACAATCGTCTGCAAAGAGAAGGTGGGAGAGAGGGGGACCATGGAACCCAGGCATATAAGGTTGTAGCTGAGATGCCTCTATGGCATGAGTAAAAGCACGAGAGAGATCATCAGCACACAGTATGAATAAAAAGGGGAGAGGGGGAAACCCTGACGGAGACCCATGGCTGAGGGGAAGAATCTAGTCGGACTGCCATTAATAAGAATAGAAAAAGTGGGCCTCTGGATGCACGCCATAACCCAATCTATGAAAAGATCAGCAAACCCAAACTCCCGAAGTGTCTGCCGAAGAAATATCTAACTAATCATGTCATAAGCTCTCTCCATATCCAACTTGATAGCCATAAGACTATGACTAGCAGTCGCTCGTTGGAGATCATGCATAAACTCCTGGGCAATGAGTCATTATCAGTGATACTATGACCACGGATAAAAGCCCCCTACTCCAAAGATATCAGACGGGGAATCACAGACTTTATATAGCGTGGTACATAAGCTTATAGGCCGATAATACGGGGGAAGCGAAGCATTCGAACGCTTAGGGACAAGGAAAACAAAAGTCTGCTACCAGTCTTGAGGGAGAAATCTAGAGGAGAATACAGACTGGACATCCAAAATGACATCCTGCCCTACTATATCCCAATAGTGACAGAAGAAGATAGGAGGAAATCCATCCGGTCCTAGGGCCTTATTAAGCCCTAGAGCCCAAACAGCAGAACGAATCTCCTTCGCCATGACCATCCGCGTAAGCATACCATTATCAGCATCAGAAACCCTAGCAGCCTGAGAAACAGGTATAAGGGGAAAGCCACTGACTGACTGCTCCATCCAACGGGACTGAAAGAAGTGGATAATCTACTCCCAAATGGCCTCATCATCCTGAAGGATATTCCCCTCCTCATCACATATGCACCGGATCCGATTGGTAGCATGCAGGGCCAGGTGGCCTGATAAAAAAATTCGGTATTGCGGTCTCCCTCTTAAAGCCACTGAATTCGAGACCGCTGACGCCAAAAGGTCTCCTACTGATTGAGCAAGGAGTGATGCAATGCCAAACACTGTCTAAGGGACCGATGATCTGTCTCTGAAAGATAACCATCCTGATCCTTCTTCGTCTGAAAAAAAGCAATATCAGCTTCCATAGCCAGCACTTGCTGCAGGATTTCCCCCACCTCCCTACTATGCCACCTCAAGAGACTACGCTTCATTAGTTCAAGGCGGCAAGATAAGCAGTAGGTAGAACTCCATCGGATCGGCTAATGCCAAACCTGATGAATCAAGGACCGAGCCGAAGAATAATATGTCCAAAACTGCTTAAACCGAAAAGGTCCCCGACATAGAGAGGACGGCTCCGTGGAGATGAGCAAGGGGCAATGGTCCGATGCTATCCGAGGGAGATGAGTGATAGTAGCTTGGGGAAAGGACTCGAGCTAAGCCCTGGCGGTTATTACACCACGTAAACTGCGAGCCCAAGAAACCAAGGTCAAAGAGCCCCGTAGAGGAAATAAAGGAGCGAAACTCACTAGAGTTCGGATTATCCATAAACCAGCGACCCCTACGCTTCTCTGAGGCACCCACAATACAATTGAAATCACCATGCTTCTGATTTTTTTCAAGTTATCTTAGCCTTTACTTGGCCTCTTATGTGATGGTGATTGAAATTAAAAAGAAAAGCAAGAGAGCGATAAACATAGAATTGCAACATAGAAACACAAGGCACTACACTTAAATTCTGTTTTAAAACAAATGATGGAGAATTGACCTTCAATCTATATCTTTTTTTGAAAAAATAAAATAAAATTTGCCTTGCTAATATTTACACCATGTCCAAGCCGATGGCCAAGAGTCTTATGATAGTTGGATACAAATTTGATGATAGACAGGCTTATTGATGGTGGCCTTGAATGAGCGTGGGCATTGTCACGCCCCAGACCCAAAATTTTTGAGCTAGGGTGACAACCGCCGCGTGCCGGGCACGCAAGGCGTCCCGAAACATGACACTGAATTCAAGAAAAGCAACAACCTATACTCATTCAAGTCCATAACTTTAATACAATCCATAACTAAAGATTTGGGCTACAAGCCCTACACATAAATACACTGGTATAGCAATAAAACAAAATCTATATTTTATTTGAGTTGAGGTCCGTCACTCCAACATGTTATTCTCAAATCTCATGGTCCTGTAGCAAAAACATTATAATATTTTTATGAGATTACACTCAGTAAGTAAACCATGTTATACAGTCCAATCATAGCATAGCAATCAATAAGCATATAAATGATCTGCATGCATAAAAATTTTACCAATACTCAAACATGCAATGTAAGTAAACCCATCATTGTTATATTATATCATATGTGTCCCACGGCCTGCAATGCCCCATAACAAAGGAGAGCCGGTGGCACATATAAATATAATTCAAATCATTTGCACTCATCATTGTTGTATTATATCATAGCAAATTATCCGTGCATATAAAGCATTCCAATTGTTATATTATATCATGTGTCCCACAGCCCTGCAATGCCCCATAACAAAGGAGAGCCGCGGCGGCACATATGAATATAATTCATTCTTTTGCATTCACAATCACTCCATTATGCAATGTAAGTATTATATCATGCGTGTCCCACGGCCCTGCAATGCCTCATCTGAGCATATCCTCTAGATGTGTATGGCCATAGCAAAGGAGAACCGCGGCGGCACTTATGAATATAATACCAATCATTTGCATCCATAGCCGCTCAATTATACTATATAAGTAAACCCACTGTTTATACTTTCAATGGTAACTATAAATGTGACCCACGGCCCTGCAATATCTCCATAATGTACCAACATGCATCCCCCCTACTGAAGTAGGGTCGAAATGCCATAGTATACTAACAAGTATCCCCCCTACTGAAGTAGGGTCGAAATACCATAGTATACTAACAAGTATCCCCCCTACTGAAGTAGGGTCGAAATACCATAGTGTACCAACAAGTATCCCCCCTACTGAAGTAGGGTCGAAATACCATAGGGTACCAACAAGTATCCCCCCTACTGAAGTATGGTCGAAATACCATAGTGTGCCAACAAGTATCCCCCCTACTGAAGTAGGGTCGAAATACCATAGTGTGCCAACAAGTATCCCCCCTACTGAAGTAGGGTCGAAATACCAGGGTATGACATGATAAAGGAGAGCCGCGACGACACATAACAGTACCTCACATCACATACACTCATCATATCAATAACAACACAATATTGTATAAACAGTGGATTATACTTACTGAACAATTGCATGTAATACATCACATCAATGTCATAGCAACTGCATCTCTCATGCATAGCAACTGCATCTCTCATGCATAGCAACTGCATCTCTCATGCATAGCATCCACACATGAAATCGTAGTACATAAACAGCCATGTATTCATAATATTCATCTACTTACAAATTTAGCCAATAACAATTCTTCATATCACAATTCATATTTAACTACGCATATCTTGAAAAAATTATTTAATAAACTGATAACTGGCTTACTTACCTCAGTACGCAATCCAACAGGTATAAATAAGCTAGTCAGATGTCTGAGCACCTACAGGATCATTTTATACAGTTAATTTATTAAAATCTGGATAATGAAATGATTCCTAAGACTCTACCCTGACCAATCCACGGGCCCAACTTCGGACTCGAATATCTCTCCCATACTCACTCAAATGGGGAAGTAAAATCATCCCCAGAAACTAGATTCAACCTAGATTCCAACCATAATTATTTATATTTTTTGGCCCGTTACAGAGCCCAAAAACTCTGTCTAAAATGGTCCCATAAAATGGCCCAACAGGCCTGAACCGGCCGGCCCAGCCGGCCCGGTTCAAACCAATTCCACCCGATCCCCTGTTTCACCGAACAGGGGACGGGGACATGGCCGGCGGCCGGGGCCGCCGCCGGCCAAATTGAGGGCGGCCCGGCCGCCAGTGGCCGGGCCAGAGCCGGCCGCCGCCGCGGCCGGCCGCCAAACCCCCTCCATCTCCCTCAATTTCTCTCACTCTCTCTAACTCCTCCGCACGGCACGGGACTGTGCCGGCGGCACGGCCGGCCACCATGGCCGGCCGGACCTCCACCGGACGCACGCTCGGCGCCGGTGGAGGCGACAGGCCAAGTCTCGGGCCCGGCGAGGCGGCGAGCACGCCGCCGGGCCCGAACCAACCGGTTCGGCTTCCGCCACCGTGTGAGAGGAGGGCCAATTGGCCCTCCCTCTCCTCTCTCTCTCCACCACCACCCCGCCGGACGCCTCCCCCGGCACCGGCGAGGTCGCCGGCCAGGTATCAGGCCCGGCGCGGCGGCGAGCACGCCGCCGGGCCTGAACCAAGGGGATCGGCCGGTGACACCTTCTCTCCCTCTCGCGATCTCTCTCTCTGCCTCCTGCTGTCTCTCTCTCTCATGCTCGCTCTCTCTCTCTCACGATCTCTCTCTCTCTTTCTCTCTCCTGACACTCTCTCTCTTCCTCTTTCTCCCATGGCAACTCACTCTCTCTCTCTAGCACTAAAGGATGGGCAGAGAATTACCTGGAGGGGACGCGGACTCTGAGCACCAGGAGGGAGGGCACCCCCGCCTTTTAAATGTCGTAGCGAGACGCTTCGGTTATGAGATCTGGAGAACCAAAGCGTGCTTCGGTTATGAGATCTGGAGAACCAAAGCGTCATCGCTACGAGCGAAGCATTGCTCAACACATTAAATCAACCCAGACCTGGTTCACATGAACCGGGTTAGAATTAACCCAGACCTGGTTCGCATGAACCGAGTTAGAATTAACTCAAACCTGGTTCGTAGGAGCCGGTACTACATCCTCCCCTCCTTATAAAATTTCGTCCTCGAAATTGATATAGAATCCAACTTTTCCCTCTCATAATCAATTAAATTTCATTAAAAAGTCACCGCCATCGATACATCGTTGATCTGTAATAAGACACAAATAATTATGGATTTTTCTTTCCCATTTCCTCCTTAGGCTCCCAATAGTCTCTCTCTCAGAATGAATATTCTACTGATCTTTGACATAAGGAATACTACACTATTTCAGAACTTGATTCTTACGGTCCATAGTGTGCACAAGATGATCTTCATAGGTCAATTCTTTCTTAAGCTAAATTGGTTCAAGTTATAACACATAACGGGGTTTGAAATATACTTCCTCTGTCATAAAGATATGAAACACATTGAACACTACAAAGAGTAATGAAAGCAGTACTAAGCTATAAGACACTTCCTTTATCTTGATCAAAGTTTCAAATGACCCAATTTTTGTGGCTCAAGCCACCTCTAACACAGACCTCATAACATCATTGGTTAGCAAAGCTTCCAAATGATCTTTAACCTGAAATTTCAAATCTTTCTTTTGATCATTAACATAACTTTTCTATTAACTTTGAGCTACAAAAACTACTTTAATTAATGATACTTTTCATAGCTGTTAAACAAACTCAGTCCAAATTGTCGCTCTCACCTCATCTCAATATGAAGGAAATCTATACCTTATATCGTAGACGATTGAAATGAATCCATTTGAATATTGGCTTGGTAATCGATAAATAGGCAATTTCATTAAGGGTAAGAACAATACCAAGCACCTCTTAAATCCATTACATAGGCTCGCAGTATATCATCAAAATCTAATTGGTTCATGCAGGTTGTCCATCAATTTGAGGGTGGAAGGTCGGACAGAAATTCAGCTTAATTCACTAAGCCTTATGAAAACATCATCAATATTAATCATCCCTATAATCGGCAGATTAGCTCATAATCTTAAACTTACAATATCAACAATGTAAGTTCTACAAATAAATTCATTATATATCCACATTCAAATTTAGATTTATTAACTCTAATTTCACATATCAACTCCATTGCAATATGAACATAATGATGATATCTTAGTCAAATTAGTCATCAATTGTAATTTTTCAACTATTATATCATATTCCATATATCTATCAATCTTTTATTGCATATCCAATTAAAATTTCACCTCCCATATTATTTAAAGGTCTAAAACTGCTACGAGTCATTTCCAACAAGTTTAATTGAGCTAACACCTCTAGAAGCCCCTTGACCTCCCCATTGGTCAAGGTCACCAGCTTGGGAGTCTCACAATATCATTGGCTTGCGATGGTTCATTCTCAATTCCTATCAGACTTGTAATTCAATTAATATCTTGATAAACTTTAAATTTCAAGCTTCTAAAGCATAATTCATAAATTCCTTGAAAGTCATAATTGTCTCAATATCATCCAAGTTTTTGCCTAGAGTGTCATTATGCATATGTCCCTAAGGTCATAACCTGGGTCCTGTGGGTTATGGGCCCATCACGCTTCCACTGCACACTCTGATGCTGTATGTCCTGCATAGACTGCGCCAGAGAGTCCTCCTCATACAGTTGCTCCTAGTATGGCAAGCCATAACTAATTCCTGGTAAATTGGATGTGGTTAATATCATCATAAACTAATGTGTCAGGTGACTCTAAGTATAATGTCATCAAAATATGTTCCCTCCGTGTTATCATGTCAATATGTCTGTGTCCCTAGGGTCATGACTGTATCATGTCAATATGTCCGTGTCCCTAGGGTCATGACTGTATCATGTCAATATGTTCATGTCCCTAGGGTCATAACTGTATCATGTCAATATGTTCATGTCCCTAGGGTCATAACCTATGCTCTGATACCATAAAAGCTGTCACGCCCCAGACCCAAAATTTTAAGCTAGGGTGACAACCCGCCGCGTGCCGGGCACGCAAGGCGTCCCGAAACATGACACTGAATTCAAGAAAAGCAACAACCTATACATCATTCAAGTCCATGACTTTAATACAATCCATAACTAAGATTTGGGCTACAAGCCCTACACATAAATACACTGGTATAGCAATAAAACAAAATCTATATTTTATTTGAGTTGAGGTCCGTCACTCCAATGTTATTCTCAAATCTCATGGTCCTGTAGCAAAAATATTATAATATTTTTATGAGATTACACTCAGTAAGTAAACCATGTTATACAGTCCAATCATAGCATAGCAATCAATAAGCATATAAATGATCTGCATGCATAAACATTTTACCAATACTCAAACATGCAATGTAAGTAAACCCATCATTGTTATATTATCATATGTGTCCCACGGCCCTGCAATGCCCCATAACAAAGGAGAGCCGTGGTGGCACATATAAATATAATTCAAATCATTTGCACTCATCATTGTTGTATTATATCATAGCAAATTATCCAAGCATATAAAGCATTCCAATTGTTATATTATATCATATGTGTCCCACGGCCCTGCAATGCCCCATAACAAAGGAGAGCCGCGGCGGCACATATGAATATAATTCATTCTTTTGCATTCACAATCACTCCATTATGCAATGTAAGTATTATATCATGCGTGTCCCACGGCCCTGCAATGCCTCATCTGAGCACATCCTCTAGATGTGTATGGCCATAGCAAAGGAGAACCGCGGCGGCACTTATGAATATAATACCAATCATTTGCATCCATAGCCGCTCAATTATACTATATAAGTAAACCCACTATTTATACTTTCAATGGTAACTGTAAATGTGACCCACGGCCTTGCAATATCTCCATAATGTACCAACATGCATCCCCCCTACTGAAGTAGGGTCGAAATGCCATAGTATACTAACAAGTATCCCCCCTACTGAAGTAGGGTCGAAATACCATAGTATACTAACAAGTATCCCCCCTACTGAAGTAGGATCGAAATACCATAGTGTACCAACAAGTATCCCCCCTACTGAAGTAGGGTCGAAATACCATAGTGTACCAACAAGTATCCCCCCTACTGAAAGTAGGGTCGAAATACCATAGTGTGCCAACAAGTATCCCCCCCTACTGAAGTAGGGTCGAAATACCATAGTGTGCCAACAAGTATCCCCCCTACTGAAGTAGGGTCAAAATACCAGGGTATGACATGATAAAGGAGAGCCGCGGCGACACATAACAGTACCTCACATCACATACACTCATCATATCAATAACAACACAATATTGTATAAACAGTGGATTATACTTACTGAACAATTGCATGTAATACATCACATCAATGTCATAATAACTGCATCTCTCATGCATAGCAACTGCATCTCTCATGCATAGCATCCACACATGAAATCGTAGTACATAAACAGCCATGTATTCATAATATTCATCTACTTACAAATTTAGCCAATAACAATTCTTCATATCACAATTCACAATTAAACTACGCATATCTTGAAACAAATTATTTAATAAACTGATAACTGGCTTACTTACCTTAGTACGCAATCCAACAGGTATAAATAAGCTAGTCAGATGTCTGAGTACCTACAGGATCATTTATACAGTTAATTTATTAAAATCTGGATAATGAAATGATTCCTAAGACTCTACCCTGACCAATCCACGGGCCCAACTTCGGACTCGAATATCTCTCACCATACTCACTCAAATGGGGAAGTAAAATCATCCCCAGAAACTAGATTCAACCTAGATTCCAACCATATAATTATTTTATATTTTTTGGCCCATTACAGAGCCCAAAAACTCTGTCTAAAATGGTCCCATAAAACGGCCCAACAGGCCTGAACCGGCCGGCCCAGCCGGCCCGGTTCAAACCATTCCACCTGATCCCCTGTTTCACCGAACAGGGGACGGGGACATGGCCAGCGGCCGGGCTGCCGCCGGCCAAATTGAGGGCATCCCGGCCGCCGGTGGCCGGGCCAGAGCCGTCGCCGCCACGGCCGGCCGCCAAACCCCCTCCATCTCCCTCAATTTCTCTCTCTCTCTAACTCCTCCGTGCAGCACGGGACTGTGCCGGCGGCACGGCCGGCCACCATGGCCGGCCGGACCTCCACCGGACGCACGCCCGGCGCCGGTGGAGGCGACAGGCCAAGTCTCGGGCCGGCGAGGCGGCGAGCACGCCGCCGGGCCCGAACCAACCGGTTCGGCTTTCGCCACCGCGCGAGAGGAGGGCCAATTGGCCCTCCCTCTCCTCTCTCTCTCCACCACCCCCGCCGGACGCCTCCCCCGGCGCCGGCGGGGTCGCCGGCCAGGTATCAGGCCCGGCGCGGCGGCGAGCACACCGCCGGGCCTGAACCAAGGGGATCGGCCGGTGACACCTTCTCTCCCTCTCGCGATCTCTCTCTCTGCCTCCTGCTGTCTCTCTCTCTCACATGCTGTCTCTCTCTCTCATGCTCGCTCTCTCTCTCTCACGATCTCTCTCTCTTTCTTTCTCTCTCCTGACACTCTCTCTCTTCCTCTTTCTCCCATGGCAACTCACTCTCTCTCTCTAGCACTAAAAGGATGGGCAGAGAATTACCTGAGGGGACGCGGACTCTGAGCACCAGGAGGGAGGGCAACCCCCCGCCTTTTAAATGTCGCAGCGAGACGCTTCGGTTATGAGATCTGGAGAACCAAAGCGTGCTTCGGTTATGAGATCTGGAGAACCAAAGCGTCATCGCTACGAGCGAAGCGTTGCTCAACACATTAAATCAACCCAGACCTAGTTCACATGAACCCGGTTAGAATTAACCCAGACCTGGTTCGCATGAACCGGGTTAGAATTAACTCAAACCTGGTTTGTAGGAGCCGGGTACTACAGGCATGCAAAGAAGCCTCGACCAAGACAAATCAATTTTTAGTATGCCCTAAGGACCAACTAAGCTAGGTAAAGATTGGTACAGAGCTTTGGTCGAATGAAATCCAAGAACCAGTAAATGTTAAGCTAATCCTTAATCAAGCTTTAGAGTTATCAGCCCAAACTTATCTGAATCTGACAAGCGGACGTAGCCAAGAAATTGAAAGCAAGTAGGAAGAATGCAATCATGGAGAACAGAAAACAATTATCGAATATTATCATTTTATCTAGTTTCTTTATTTTTATTTACAATAGTTTCTTAATAGTTTGGCTTCAGCTATTATCTTATTTGAATTGCTAGCATCTTTGATAGTAGTTTAGCTTTACCTATTGTCCTCTTCGAGTCATTAGTATCTTAATAGTTGTCACGCCCCAAATCCACCATCTGATTCGGCCACGTGACACGGCCGCATGAGCCCTAAGGCAAGCCCTAGAGACCATGCAAGGCCTGATAATATCAATCCACACTATATCCACAAAAGTTTTATTATTTAAAGAAATAAAAATTATCACAAATTAAAAGTAAACTGGGTAAATATCCACTAGTGTCATAAACATAAGTTCATTATTTTTCCTACAATCTTTAGAAAAATTTATTAAAATAGAATTTATATCTATCTAGCTAATTTCAATAACTGCAACGTCGCTCCATCCCATCCTATCAAATTAATCACCTCAACCTATAAAAAAAAATTTCAACAGATATAATGAGCTCAACAGCCCCGTAAGAATCCCCTACATAAAATTTACCTTCTTACATAGCAATTAAATGAATAACCTTTATGATATAAATACATGATTAAGAAAATTTCAAACCATCAAACCAATAAATGTAGATGCCATCATGCAATCATATAATACACATCTAATGACGTCAAACTCAACCAGTCATACATTGGATCCAAACCCACCAGGTTTTCAGCTCTAGACTGCCATAACCACGTTTCAGCCCATGGTGGAGCAACTTTCACACTCCAGCCTGTGACAAGCAACACTACCATATTTTCAGCATATGACAGGGCCCACATTGTCACACTCTAGCCTATGACTGGCAACACTACCACATTTCTAGCCTATGACAAGGCTCTCACATGGCCAGCCTAGAGCATCAACCATCATGCACTCATGCATCACAACCAATACATGGCATGCATATCAATGCATCACAACTCAACCATGACAATAAAATTTTTATAAATCATAATTAGGCAATATTCATCAACCAAACCAAACCAAGAATCAGAAAACATCACAAAATCTATAATTCATCCAACGTAAATCATCAAAAACCAATAATTATTATTTATATAATAGCGATAAAAATTATGTAGGAGAATTCTTACTTCACAATTCGGCTAACAACCCCTTACTGACGACTCGAATTTAACTCCTCTCCGTCACGCTAGTTGTCCCCTTCAGCTGATACAATTCATATATTTATTTAATTGACAGAAATAAACTTTAATAAAATAAAATAAAATAAAATAAAAATTAATTTTTCTTCTAGAACCCATCATTGGGTCTGTACCGCAATCCGAGCACTCACCCTTCTCCTCTCCTGTATATATACTATATATTATAATCCCCTCACCGCGTTTATCTTCTATGCCTAATTCCTTTCCATCTTTAATGATCTACTAAAAAAACTTACCTCTCTTTCCTAGCGTCCAACGATATCTTGACGATGGAGGGCTTTGCTTCTCCACTTTTTCCTCCTCCTCTTCTTCTTCTTCTTCTCTCCTCTCTCTCTTTTTTTCTTGTGGCGCTACGAAACTGATAGAGATATAGACTAAAAGATATGCTTTATGTTATGTCTTTATATTTTAATGAGAATTCATTTTGAGCAATGTGTGCCATTTACTATTATGTGCATGTGTCTAGTATTTACAAAGAGTATTTGATCTAGTGTGTAGAGTACGGCTTACACACAGAAGACTAGATCATTGGTTCTTTTGGAATACAAGTTTATTGTTCACAGTTTTAGATGGAATTGGACACACCATCAGTAGAACTGTAGCACAAATTTTTAGTAGGTCTGTTTTGACTACGGGGAATGGTTTATTCTAACTATTTGTGCTAGTACACTTTGTGTGTATTGAACAGGACTCAGTTGAGTTAATTATTTTATACTGACTTTATAAAATAATTTAAACTCATGAATATTATGATTACTTATGCTCTTAATCTGAATTCTATTTCTAAACACGTGTATGTAGTGATTATTGCTTTGATTACACATAGAGTGAGATTCTATATGAGTCAATAAACTCAGTGGGTTGGGAAATAACATTTATATATGGTGAATATTAATAGTTGAAGGAATCTACGTCCTGTTAATTTGGATTGATGATATCCCTTGAGAAAGCTTATAAGTTTTGATTGTATCAAATCTTGCAAGTAGATTTTGAATCCGATACATCAAATAAGTTGAGTGGATAAGTCTCAAGGATAATAAAAGCCAATTAAATTATATTATCAGTAATTAAATTTAATTGATGGATATCTGTAATCTTAATGTGGGGAGATAATAAGTATTTAATATTAAGGCTCGAAAATATAAATTCGAATATGATTAGGAGTACAATTATAATTCTTTAGTGGAATGAATTGTAATTTACGTAATTGAATCCTAACCCAGGGTAGGTTTGAGAGATTTAATTACGTAGGAAGTCCTTTTCATATTTGCCTATTGGTCCCTGTTGTAGCCCTATAAATACCCTCTCAGTTGGTTGCTAGGAAAAAAACGTTTTTGAGGAAAAAGAAAAACAAGAAACCCTAGGTCGGCCAAGAGATCCCACCATCTTGTGAGAGAAGGAAGGTATTTTTGGGAATACGGCGGAAGGCTAAAAGGTTGAGGTCGAGCAATCGAATCAAAGTGTTCCAAAGTTCAAATATGAAGGTATGATCTTGTACTCATAGATTAGAATGGTAAAAGTTTTTTGTATTACTCATATACGCTATAGCCATGATCTTGGGGGTATTCCGCGCTCCCCAATAGAAACAACCCTAGCCGCCCATCCCCTCTTTATTTGTCATGTTGCCAAGCCAAGCTGGCGTAGGGGAGGAGGGATTCCTCCCCTCTTCTCGTGCGGTGGTTAGGGGAGGAGTTTATCCTCCCCAATATCACATGAGCGGCATTTAGGGGGAGGAGTAACTCCTCCCCAAATTTCTCCCCTATTTTCATAAGTCGGTTAGGGGGAGTTTATCCTCCCCAAATTTCTTTCCTATTTTTAGGGACCGGCTAGGGGGAGGAGTTTATCCTCCCCAATATCACGGGTGGTTAGGGGGAGGATCAACTCCTCCCCAATTTCACGGACCTTACATTCTTCCTCCCTTAAAATAAATTTCGTCCTCAAATTTTTCTTATCAAATACATCAAAGAGTTGAGGATGCTTGTCTTTTACTTCTGACTCCAATTCCCAAGTGGCCTCTCTTTCTGAGTGGTTGCTCCATTGTATATAGTACGACGACGTAAAATCTGATCCTTTTTGTCCACAATCTGCACTGAATATTCATTATAAGTCAAGTCCTCTTGAAGATGCAATGGCTCATGCTCTACCACATGATTTGGATCTGGAACATATTTCTTCAACATTGACACATGAAAGACATTGTACACATTTGACAGAGTTGGTGGTAATGCTAGTCGATATGCCACCTCTCCAACTTTGTCTAAAATCTCAAATGGACCAATGTATCGGGAACTCAGTTTACCCTGAAGTCCAAATCTCATCACACCCTTGCTAGGAGAAACTTTCAAGAACACATGATCACTGATTTGAAATTCTAGCTTCCTTCTTCTCTGAGCTGTGCGAAGACGTTCTTGAATTGTTTGTATTTTCTCTATAGCTTGTTGCACTAACTCGGGTCCCAAAAATTTTCGCTCACCAACATCATTCCAATAAATTGGAGACCGACATTTTCTTCCATATAGTGCTTCATAAGGAGCCATTTGGATACTTGCTTGATAACTATTATTATAAGCAAACTCAATCAAGGCCAGATGACTATCCCATGCACCACCCATATCTATAACACAAGCTCTTAGCATATCCTCCAAGATCTGTATAGTCCGCTCTGATTGTCCATCAGTTTATGGATGAAAAGCAGTACTAAAGCTCAACTTGGTGCCAAGTGCTTTATGAAGACCTTTTCAAAACTGGGATACAAATCTACTATCCCGATCAGATACAATAGTCACTGGAATTCCATGCAGCCTCACAATTTGTTCTATATACATGCCTGCCAACCTCTCCAAAGAGAATCCAACCCTAAATGGTAAGAAATGAGCTGATTTGGTCAACCGATCCACAATCACCCTTACAACATTACTACCCCGAGGGGTTCTCGGCAAGACAGTTACAAAATCCATAGTGATATGCTCCCATTTCCACTGAGGAATATCAAGAGACTGCAATGGTCCAGCGGGTCTTTGATGTTCAGCTTTCACCTGCTGACATACTAAGCATTGAGCAACATGAAGAGCTATGTCCAGTTTCATACCAGTCCACCAAAAATTTTTCTTTAAGTCACAGTACATCTTGGTACCTCCAGGATGCATAGTATAGGCCGAATTATGTGCTTCGCCCAAAATCTCTTCTTTCAGATCTTTATTATTTGGTACACAAGTCTGTTCCCAAATCTTAGTGAACCATCCTTATGAATTCGAAACTCTGTTTGAACACCGGTCTCCACTATTTTTATAATCTTTTGTAATTCGGGGTCCTCCTTCTGAGACATCTTAATTCTCTCTATTAGGGTAGGCTATACTGTAAGTGCAGTAAGTTGAAGGTCCTCCTTCTGAGACATCTTAATTCTCTCTATTAGGGTAGGCTATACTATAAGTGCAGTAAGTTGAACTTTGGGGTCATATATCCGGACCCCAATATCAGCTCTATCTAAATCCAATAAAATATGTCTTTGATTAGTTATCAGAGCTGCCAATTCACCTGAAGATTTTCTGCTTAAAGCATTAGCTACTACATTAGCCTTTCCTGGATGATAGTTAATGGTCAAATCATAATCCTTTAACAATTCTAACCATCTTCTCTGCCTCATATTCAATTCCTTTTGAGTAAAGATATACTTCAAGCTCTTGTGATCAGTAAAGACATCACACTGTTCTCCGTACAAGTAATGTCTCCATATTTTAAAGCAAACACTACCGCTGCCAATTCTAAGTCATGAGTTGGGTAGTTTTGCTCATATGATTTTAATTGTCTAGAGGCATAAGCAATCACCTTTCCATTTTGCATTAATACACATCCAAGTCCTTTACGTGATGCATTACTATAGATGGTAAACCCTCCAGTTCCAGTTGGAATAGTCAACACTGGGGCCGTCACTAATCGTTTTCAACTCTTGGAAACTCTTCTCACAATCCTCTGTCCATTCAAACTTCACTCGCTTTTGAGTTAACTGAGTTAGAGGTATGGCAATACGAGAGAATCCTTCAACAAACCTTCGATAGTAACCTGCCAACCCCAAGAAACTGCGTACCTCAGATACATTAGAAGGCTTGTTCCATGCAACCATAGCTTCCACTTTCTTCGGATCTACTGAAATACCTTCCTTAGAGACTACATATCCAAGAAAAGCAACACTATCCAACCAGAATTCACATTTAGATAACTTTGCATAGAGCTTCTCCTCTCGAAGAGTCTGTAGTACTATCCTTAAATGTTCTCTATGTTCTTGTGAGCCTTTTGAATATATCATAATATCATCTATGAATACTACCACAAATCGATCCAAGTAAGATTTGAATATCTGATTCATAAGATCCATAAATGCAGCTGGTGCATTGGTCAATCCAAAAGGCATAACCAAAAACTCATAATGCCCATATCTCGTCCTAAAAGCTGTCTTTGGTATATCTTCGGGTTTTATCTTTAATTGATGGTACCCTGATCGGAGATCAACTTTCGAGAATACTTGTGCTCCTTGCAATTGATCAAACAAATCTTCAATTCTTGGTAAGGGATATTATTTCGTACAGTCATCTTATTCAGCTCCCGATAATCTATATATAGCCGGAGACTTCCATCTTTCTTCTTCACAAATAGTACAGGAGCACCCCAAGGAGACACACTTGGTCTGATAAAGCCCTTATCTAACAATTCTTGCAACTGTTTCTTCAACTCTCTTAATTCTGCTGGAGCCATCCTATATGGAGTCTTTGAAATTGGACCAGTACCAGGAATCAGATCAATAGAAAAATCAATCACCCTATCTGGAGGTAACCTATGGTAACTCATCTGGAAAAACATCAGGGAACTCGTTCACAATAGGAATGTCCTCTGTACAAAGCTCCTTTTGTTGGGTATACAGCACTGTAGCTAAATATCCTTCACAACCTTTCCGCCGATATCATTTTTAGTTGGATAGATGACTTGCCACCTATATAGCTAAACTCAGCTTGCCCAGGAATTTGAAATTTTATTGTCTTCTCAAAATAGTCAATTGTAACATGATAAGCTGCTAGCCAATCCATCCCAAGAATTAAATTGAAATCCTTCATTTCTAAAATTAATAAATCTGCCTTCATCTCCATATCCCCAACAGTTAATATGCAATCCTTACACATTGACTCCACTAACATAATATCTCCACTTGGTGTAGAGACACACATCTCAACTTCTAATGGTATAGGTGTTAACTTGCTACTTTTAATATCCATATATCAATCAAAATTAATTCACCTTTCAAAACTTTCAATTCAAATAAGATTTAAAATTTTTCCCACCCACTCTCACTTCGACACTAAATCCTAAAATCCTAAACCATGTTTTTATGCCACTTCAGTCAATTTTTCAAATTTTTTTTCATCCCTAAAGATCATAAACCTAGGCTTTGATACCACTTCTGTCACGCCCCAAATCCACCATCTGATTCGGCCACATGACACGGCCGCATGAGCCCTAAGGCAAGCCCTAGAGACCATGCAAGGCATGATAATACCAATCCACACTATATTCCACAAAAGTTTAATTATTTAAAGAAATAGAAATTATCACAAATTAAAAGTAAACTGGGTAAACATCCACTAGTGTCATAAACATAAGTTCATTATTTTTCTACAATCTTTAGAAAAATTTATTAAAATAGAATTTATATCTATCTAGCTAATTTTAATAACTGCAACGCCGCTCCATCCCATCCTATCAAATTAATCACCTCAACCTGTAAAAAAAAATTCCAACAGATATAATGAGCTCAACAGCCCCGTAAGAATCCCCTACATAAAATTTACCTTCTTACATAGCAATTAAATGGATAGCCTTTATGGTATAAATACATGATTAAGAAATTTTCAAACCATCAAACCAATAAATGTAGATGCCATCATGCAATCATGTAATACACATCTAATGACTTCAGACTCAACCAGTCATACATTGGATCCAAACCCACCTGGCTTTCAGCTCTAGACTACCATAACCATGTTCCAGCCCATGGCGGGGCAACTGTCACACTCCAGCCTGTGACGGGCAACACTACCATATTTTTAGCCTGTGGCGGGGCCCACGTTGTCACACTCCAGCCTGTGACTGGCAACACTACCACATTTCTAGCCTATGGCAAGGCTCTCACATGGCCAACCTAGAGCATCAACCATCATGCACTCATGCATCACAACCAACACATGGCATGCATATCAATGCATCACAACTCAACCATAACAATAAAATTTTTATAAATCATAATTAGGCAATATTCATCAACCAAACCAAACCAAGAATCAGAAAACAGCACAAAATCCATAATTCATCCAACGTAAATCATCAAAAACCAATAATTATTATTTATATAATAGCGATAAAAATTGTGTAGGAGAATTCTTACTTCATAATTCGGCTAATAACCCCTTACTGACGACTTGAATTTAACTCCTCCCTGTCACGCTGGTTGTCCCCTTCAGTGATACAATTCATATATTTATTTAATTGACAGAAATACACTTTAATAAAATAAAATAAAATAAAATAAAAATTAATTTTTCTTCTAGAACCCATCATTGGGTCTGTACCGCAATCCGAGCACTCACCCTTCTCCTCTCCTATATATACTATATATATTATAATCCCCTCACCGCATTTATCTTCTTTGCCTAATTCCTTTCCATCTTTAATGATCCGCTAAAAAAACTTACCTCTCTTTCCTAGAGTCCAACGATATCTTGATGATGGAGGGCTTTGCTTCTCCACTTTTTCCTCTTCTTCTTCTCTCTCTCTTTTTTTTTTTTTGGCGGAGCTACGAAACAACCCTAGCCGCCCGTCCCCTCTTTATTTGTCATGTTGCCAAGCCAAACTGGCTTAGGGGAGGAGGGATTCCTCCCCTTTTCTCGTGCGGCGGTTAGGGGGAGGAGTTTATCCTCCTCAATATCACATGAGCGGCATTTAGGGTAACTCCTCCCCAAATTTCTCCCCTATTTTCATAAGTCGGTTTTATCCTCCTCAAATTTCTTTTCTATTTTTAGGGACCAGCTAAGGGGAGGAGTTTATCCTCCGCAATATCACGGGTGGTTACGGGGAGGATCAACTCCTCCCCAATTTCACGGACCTTACAATAGTTAAAGTTCTTCAACTCTCAAGGCATTAAAATCCATGCTAAAGCTATCATTTTTAATGATAAATAGATGACAGACTTGCACGTTCATCTAAACTAATCAGTTTGCTATTCTCTCTCATACTCCAAAAAGAGAACAATTGACCCACGTACAACCTGTAAATCGGTCAAGAGTCTCTAACTATGATCTGATCTTTGACTTTGAGCAAATGTGAGTTTCACGAAATATTAGCTATACTGTTGAGGCCCAGCTGACCGAGCCTATTAAACGTAATCCAACTCCGCTCGACCTAACCAAGTCAAGCGCTTTGACCTGACTTTGATACCTTCTCAAGATCAAGTCATCAAGTCACATATGGATTCAAGTCTGATACCTAAGTTCATTCCAAAGATTTTAACGTCGAAAAGGTTTCTAATTATTAAGAAATGAAAATTCTTTGGTGTCACTGTCACATGTTTTTTTAAATAGAATAAAATAAAATAATATGTAGCTAAGACTATGAACACCTGATGTATTAGATTCCATCAATTAAAGGTGAAGCACAAAGCTTACAACATCTATCTCTTATCACGTTACGTTTTTATCCATCTCTGTTCTCCTATTCTCTTTTTTCTCCACATTTTAGCCAGCGTTTGGCATTTTAGGAGGAAATTAAAATAGTGCCATGATTATGGATTAGGAAGTTGGTCCCAGTGTCTTCTTCCAAGAAAGAAAAGCAAGAGGACTGGCAAGCCTTGGAAGGAAAACATGCTAAGAACTATGTCGACTTTCTCAACAGGCTTTCAAATTAAACTTAATATTCTCATCTCTTGCCATCAATACTCCTTGCATGATGTACAATGAGGTAACAAGAAGCAATAAGACCAACAAGACAATGATTGAAGTGCTGCCACTGATGGGAAAGAATCCGTGTACGAGCAAATACTAGCAGACCGTAATACGCAGCGGAATAATAAATAAAAATGCGCAAACCACACAATCACAGAAACACCAAGATTTACGTGGAAAATCCCTTCAAGATAAAGGGAAAAAAACTATGGGCAAGCCAGAGAAGAAGATCCACTATAAAATAATAAATATCAAGTCTCAAAGTCCCTTGCCAGAACTTGAGAAACAATCACAAGAGAACAATAGGAATATAAGGATTACGTCACCGAAAAATACGGTCTCCTGCGTTACCTCCTTATTTTCTTCCCTTCTTCTTCTTCTTCTTCTCTTATTTTTCTTCTGCAGCACCTTCATGTGATTCCTGGAGTGGAAGTCCTCCCACGTAGTCAAGCACCAAGCAGCAGCCCTTCCTTCTCTTTCCCTAGCAATCCATGCTCCTAGAAAAAAAGAAATACCTGCTACATGCTTCTCTCTTTTTTTTCAGACGGCTGCTCCTTAAAAAAGAAAACCCAAAAAGAAAGGCGGCTACTCCTTTTATAAAAGAGAGAGAACAAACCCTGGTAGAAAAAGGAGTAGCGCTCCCTTTTGCCCTAATGGGCTGAATAAGTGGGCCATGGGCCCAACAACCTCCCCCTTCAGCCCATAAGGGAGGCTGTCTCATGCTTCCTTAGTGTGAAATCATGCCGACCAGCTGTCGGCATATCTCTTGCCTTTCTTTTGATAAGGTCTTTGTCAACATGTCTGCCCCATTTTCATCTGTGTGAATTTTCTGAAGCTGTAACTGCTTCTCTTCAAACACATTTCGAATCCAGTGGTATCTCACATCTATATGCTTTGACTTGAAATGAAAAGTTGGGTTCTTGCACAAGTGGATGGCGCTCTGGCTGTCACAATGTACCACATAATTTTTCTGTTTCAATCCCAATTCATGTAAGAATTCTTTCATCCACAGCATCTCCTTACAGACCTCGGTAGCAGCAATATATTCTGCCTCTGTGGTAGAGAGAGCTACACACCTTTGCAATCTGGATTGCCATGACACAGCTCCCCCTGCAAAAGTAAGTATGAAACCTGATGTGGACTTCCTTGTATCAATATCTCTCGCCATATCTGCATCTGTGTAACCAATCAGCACAGCTGGACCACCCCCAAAGCTTAAACAAACTTTGGAGCTTCCTCTGAGATATCTGAAGATCCACTTCACTGCTGCCCAATGCTCTTTCCCTGGATTTGCAAGAAATCTGCTAGCAACACCCACTGCATATGCGATGTCTGGCCTCGTACATACCATCGCGTACATCAAACTTCCGACTGCTGAAGCGTAAGGAACCTTCTTCATTTTCTCCTTCTCCTCATCACTTGAAGGACTTTGCTCTGAGCACAACCTGAAGTGACCTGCAAGAGGAGAACCAACTGGCTTTGCATTGATCATACTGAACCTATCCAATACCTTCTCAATGTACTTTTCCTGTGACAACCATATTTTCTTGATTCTTCTATCACGGAAATCTGCATACCCAGTATTTGCTTTGCTGGTCCCATATCCTTCATTTCAAATGAATTGCTCAGCTCCTTCTTCAACCTGTCAATCATAGACATATCTTTCCCAAGAATAAGCATGTCATCAACATAAAGTAGGAGTATGACAAAATCCTCACTAAACCATTTGATATACACACAATGATCTGAAGCCATTCTTTTGTATCCATTTTCAGCCATAAATGAATCAAATTTCTTGTACCACTGCCTTGGAGCTTGCTTCAGCCCATATAAGCTTTTTTTCAATCTGCAGACAAGATTTTCTTTACCTTTGACTTTGAAGCCTTCTGGTTGCTCCATATAGATTTCCTCCTCCAAATCACCATGAAGAAAAGCTGTCTTCACATCTAACTGCTCAACCTCCAAGTCTAGACTAGCAGCAATACCTAGAGCAACACGAATTGAAGACATTTTAACAACAGGAGAAAAAATCTCTTCAAAGTCAATACCTTTCTTTTGACCAAAGCCTTTCACAACCAATCTGGCCTTGTACTTTGGTTGAGAACAATGCTGTTGAGTCTTTAACCTGAAAACCCACTTGTTCTTTAAAGCCTTCCTTCCTCTTGGTAGTTCCACTAAATCATATGTGTGGTTCTTCTGTAAGGCATCCATTTCTTCCAGCATACCTACTAACCACTCCTTTTTCTGCTCACTTTCAACTGCCTCCTGGTAACATTCTGGTTCACCTGCATCAGTAAGCATTATATATTCATCTGTAGAATACCTTTTGGAAGGTTGACGTTGTCTGATAGATCTTCTCAGCTGAGGCTCTGTAGGAGGTTGCTCCTGATCTCCTTCCTGCTCAACATGTCCTACAGGTGAGTTAATACCTGCTCCTGCACTATTTTCTTGCACATCTCCCCTATCACCCTGATTTACTAGAGGAGTAACTGGATCACAGTCTGTTAATCCTCCTGCAGAAGACTTGACTGACACCTCCTTCTTGAAGTCTTGAAGGGTTTGATCTTCAAAAAATACCACATCTCTGCTTCTGAATACCTTCTGCTTTTCTGGATCCCAAAGTCTATAACCAAACTCATCATGTGAGTAACCAAGCAAAGCACATTCTTTTGTCTTACCATCCAGCTTGGACCTCTCAATGTCTGGAACATGTGCAAATGCACGACAACCAAACACTCTCAAGTGCTTATAAGAGACATCTTTTCCTGACCATACACGCTCTGCAACATCACCATCTAGAGCTGTACATGGTGACAAGTTTATTACATCAACCGCTGTCTTCAATGCCTCATCCCAAAATCTTTTAGGTAACTTGGACTGTGAAAGCATACATCTGATCTTTTCCATGATGGTGCGGTTCATTCTCTCTGCAATTGCATTATGCTGAGGAGTACCAGGAACTGTCATCTCATGTTGAATGCCATGTGATCTGCAATAATTATCAATAACCCTGTGTACTCACCACCATTATCTGACCTTATACATTTCAGTTTCTTTCCTGTCTCTCTTTCAACTCTGGCATGAAACTCTTTGAAGACATTAATAACCTGATCTTTAGTCTTCAAACCATAGACCCAAACTTTTCTAGAAAAATCATCTATAAAAGTGACAAAATAAAGTGCACCACTGATGCCTGGAACATTAACTGATCCACTAGGAGTTTTTGTCCTCAGAGGACCACAAACATCTGTATATATGATCCAAAACATGCATTTTTCTAGATAAAGCAGGACTAGCAAAAGAAACTCTATGTTGCTTGCCAACCAAACAATCAACACATGGGTTCAGATGTACACCTTTGAAGTCTGGTAGAACTTCTTCCTTGGAAAGAACTTGCAGCCCCTTCTCACTCATGTGTCCCAGTCGTTTATGCCACAACTCCATGCTGAAGTCGTTCTCTGTAACATTCAACTGTTCACCATAAGCTTTAGCCTGCAACCTGTATAAAGTGTGACATTTCTTCCCACTGGCTACAACAAGTGAACCTTTACTGAGCTTCCATTGCCCTTTATGAAATCTGCTATCAAAATCTTCATCATCAAGTCTTCCAACTGAGATTAAATTTAGCCTCAAGTCAGCTACATGCCTTACATCCTTGAGCACCAACTTACAGCCAAGATTGGTCTTCATGTGGATGTCACCCATGCCAATGATGTCTGCTGTGCCTTGATTTCCCATCTTGACAACACCAAAATTTCCAGTCTTATATGTAGAAAAAAACTCCCTCCGTGGTGTAGCATGATAAGAAGCACCTGTGTCAATCACCCACTCATGATTCTGACACTCACATGAGAAGATACCATCAGAAGTAGACAAAATCAAATAATCATCACTCTGCACAGTAGCTGTGATATTCTCCTTTGACTCTGTATCCTCCACTTCTTTTCCCTTTTTCTTACTCTTCTTAGGCTTCTTACACTGATTCTTGTAGTGCCCTTTCTCACCACAGTTATAGCAAGTAATATCTTTTCTTGACCTTGATTTGCTTCTACCCTTGTATGAATTGTCTCTATTTCTAGACTTTGACCGTCCTCTATTCTCTGAGACAAGTGCCTGTGAATCAATCTGAGAAGTTGCTGAATTTTTCCTTCTTAACTCCTCATTCAACAAACTGCCTGTTACTTGACTCATGGTGATAACACCGTCTGGTGCAGAATTACTGAGGGAAACTACCAGTGTCTCCCAACTTTCTGGCAATGAACTGAGAAGTAACAATGCCTGCAACTCATCATCAAGAGACATTTTCATAGAGGATAACTGGTTATTAATACTCTGCATTTCATTCAAATGCTCAGCAATAGAAGCACCCTCTTTATATTTCAGATTCACTAGTTTTCTGATCAAGAAAGCCTTGTTGCCAGCTGTTTTTCTCTCATATAGACTTTCTAACTTTTTCCAAAGAGAGTTTGCAGAAGTCTCAGTGGAAACATGGTGAAAGACACTATCATCCAACCATTGCCGAATAAAACCGACTGCCTTCCGATCTAACATGATCCAAGCATCGTCTGTCACTGTAGCGGGCTTTGCTTTGACCCCTTCTAAAGGTCCATATAGATCCTTGCAATATAAGAGGTCCTCCATCCTTGGTTTCCATATCATCCAATTGTTTCCGTTCAGACTGATCATGCGGGAAACATTACCGGCCTCCATGCTCGCACACACAAAAAAAAATTCACAGGCTCTGATACCAGTTGATGGGAAAGAATCCGTGTACGAGCAAATACTAGCAGACCGTAATACGCAGCGGAATAATAAATAAAAATGCGCAAACCACACAATCACAGAAACACCAAGATTTACGTGGAAAATCCCTTCAAGATAAAGGGAAAAAAACCACGGGCAAGCCAGAGAAGAAGATCCACTATAAAATAATAAATATCCAAGTCTCAAAGTCCCTTGCCAGAACTTGAGAAACAATCACAAGAGAATAATAGGGATATAAGGATTACGTCACCGAAAAATACGGTCTCCTGCGTTACCTCCTTATTTTCTTCCCTTCTCTTCTTCTTCTTCTTCTCTTGTTTTTCTTCTGCAGCACCTTCACGTGATTCCTGGAGTGGAAGTCCTCCCACGTAGTCAAGCACCAAGCAGCAGCCCTTCCTTCTCTTCCCCTAGCAATCCATGCTCCTAGAAAAAAGAAATACCTGCTACATGCTTCTCTCTTTTTTTCAGACGGCTGCTCCTTAAAAAAGAGAAAACCAAAAAAGGAAGGCGGCTACTCCTTTTATAAAAGAGAGAGAACAAACCCTGTAGAAAAAGGAGTAGCGCTCCCTTTTGCCCTAATGGACTGAATAAGTGGGCCATGGATCCAACAGCCACCTTACTGTAAATTAATTGGCATATTGGCTCCCATGGACTATAGCAAGATCACCCCTAAAGAGAGAGAGAGAAAATGGTGAGACTTGGATTTTCATAGAAAGGAAGAATATACAGTACACGAGAAGGCATGCAAACATCTACTAATTGCACGATTCTTTTCCTTTTTCTCAAGCAATATGGTGGTTGTTTTGCCACCACCACCCACTTGAATAATTTTTTTCATGAATTTTTTAAAATGATTTTTCTTGACAATTTAAACAAATCGTAAGAAGAGTTACATATAAATTATTTCCTATATTCTACAAATGGGAAAAAGAACTATTTAGATGGAGACACCAAGGAACGGGTGGTGTTTTGCACAGGGTAGCGGATTGGCATCAAATGCTCTACAACCTTAGTAAAATAATTTTGATGTCAACATGTGGATTATTTCTTTCCTATTTATATATACCCTTGTAGAGATTCTCATGCAAATCTTTGTTTTCTCAAAAAAAAAAAAAATTTTTTTTTATTAAAATTGCAGTTATGTTCTTTCAAATTTATATGCATACTTTTATAACTATTTTTTATATATAATATCATAAATATATAAAATTGCATATATATTCTTAAAATTTTTCTATTTTCATGTATATCGTTATAAATTATTTTCTTTTACATTTATATCCTTATAAGCTTACTGTTGGTGTATATATTCTTACAAATTATTAATATTGTTGACACGTTTTTCCTTATTAAGCTAAATGTATGCATTGAAAAAAGAAATAATGTATTAGGGTAAGCAAGTAAAAAGAAATATTTTATAAAATATATATGCAAAAAGTAAATTTATGTAACATACAACATTTCAAATAATTAGAAGGGTATACATATAAAAAATGATATATATATATATATATATATGATATATATATATATATATATAATTTTAGATATTATAAGATATATGAACAGAAAAAAAATCAAAATTAAGGGGTACTTTGCAAAGGCGCTGCTTTTTTCTTTTTTTTTTTTTTTTTTTTCTTTTTTTTTTTTTGTGGCACTGAAGTAGTGGAGCGGGGCACGGAAACTCCTCTCTAGCTTTTATTAGCAGGGTACGAAGAAAGAGTAAATCAATAATAAACATGCTGAGTTGCACGCACGCTCGTCGAAACAATTTATTTGCATTTTTTAAAGCAAAAGCGCAGACATATATCCCTCTAAATCAGAAATTTATGCTTCTTATTCGTCCCCTATTTCTACCGGTAGGGTTGTCTACATTAAGATGACGTTTCTTACATGATATCACTAGACGAGCATTACTTCAAAGCACTTTTAAACATTTCCAACATTTGCTGCTGTCAAGATATTATGAATTTCCACCAGCTGGCGCCTTCTTTAATGTGGTGGAGGATTTCTACAGTTTGCTGTATTACGGCACGAGCGTGGTGGGGGCGGCGCTCTCCTGTACGGTTTCGGTATCGGATGAATACCTGGGTTGCCCACTGGACGTGGTGGAGTTGGCGTTCGGCGCAAGGTCTTAGCAATAACATCTGCAAACATTCGAAGTAGCGAACTAATAAAAAAGATAGAGAGGGAATCAAAAAAAAAAAAAAAAAAAAAAAAGAAAGAAAAAGAATGGAACTTTTTCCCAAACGAGATGGATGGCCAAGGCTAGTTCCACCATGTCGCCACCTACCCCCTCTCACGACTTCTGGCTGCAGTGCAAAGAGCAGGGCACCTAAAATTTCCAACGCTACCAAGAAACTTATGAGGGAACAAGAAAGCTTCATCTTCTTGATTACTTGAGAGCTTGGTACCTGTAATTGCTTGGCTTGCTGTTTTTATAGGGGCAGAGAACTCAGACTTCAAACAGCGTGCCAGTCAAGCATATGATTCAAGGTCCAATTGCGTTATTGGATCTATCTGCTTCATTCCAACGTTTAATTTGATTTTCCGAGACAGTGATGCATCTTACACCGCACTGCTTTCGGACCTTGACTTGGAAATTTATGTCAATTTACTCGACAGTTTTGTTTTTCTCTTTATTTTTCTTTTGTTTTTCAGAATAACATTTGGAAAGTTCGACGAAATTGCGGTCTGCCCATAGAGTCGACTGTCATTATATATATAATTTTCGTGATGAAATATTATTCTTCTTGAGGGCTAGTGTATCTTTAATACCTAATCCCATGTATATTTTGAGGTAACGTGTGAAAATAGATGAAGCTTTGCAGGGAAATAGATGTAAAAATCTTGCAAAATGGGACTGCAATAGTTCTGGCGAGAACTAAAATCTAAAATGCTGACTATATATATAAGAGCTAATATAAAATAGCTGAGAAAATACTGGTAGAGATGTACATTTTTTTATAGAGTTTTTGTAATGTTGATGGATGGTCCATATGTTGGAAAAGAGTCTTTTTTGGCTGCTCTTGACTAGTCTGACTAGTTTTCTACAGAAATGGTGGTGGAGTCCCTTCACTTTCTACATATCCCTATCAAGGTCTACGTCTTTATTACTTGTACTTATACGTTATATGATTAAAATTATTCACATTACCATATAAATTATTAATTAAGTCATCAATAATTTGCCAATTTGTAGGGTTCTACAGAGACAGTAGATAATGAAGCTGAATACATGGTTTTAGATATGGATAAATTTATGTGCCCTTGAGCCTATTCAAAAAAATAAAAATGGTGGTCCCAAAAATGATCTATCACGGTAATTTGAAGAGATGTGAACCCAAGGGCAGCGTCCAAGCCTACTTCACATAAGAAGAGTGATTGGGCCTTTGCTTTGAACTCTAGGCTCAATTACGTCATCACCCAAACCTTATCTATATGGTCAAAACTTCCGGCATTCTTCGTTTGTTGAACGTTGAACTTTATTTTGGATGATACAATCCCCAGCTATCATGGATCGAGGACTGATTCCAATGGACATTAGCTTTTATTTCTGCTGGTTATCTTAAAACGATTTTGAGATATTTGCGAAAGCTAGATAAGAATCAAATCGTATATCTTAAAAATTTTTATTTGATGATCTATACCCATATTAATTTAATAATAAAAATAATAAGAAGATTAAAAAATTAACCTTTCGTCGAATATCTTGAACTCCATCAATACCATCTTGAAATTACCAAATCTTTTTTATCACCACGGATCTCTCCAAACGTTCTCCAAATTATAATGAACACGAACAAGTAAGCGCTTCTGATTTGGGTTGAGATCACACAACTGAATTTTTAATTAGTCACTTTTTATTCTCAACACATGAGAAAAAATAAAGACGAAGGAGAAAACTCTATGCGGATGATGACAATCATCCTCCATTATTTTTCTCTCATTAATCTTATATTTCAGAGAATAATAACTATCATACATTTTTAATTAATTAATTAATTAATTAATTAAAAGTTAAGATAACTTTTAACTCTTAAAGATTATTTTAACGTTGTGAAAGAGAAAATCTTTTTCACAATCACATATCTCTATCTAACAACCTATTGTTGTTTCTTTTGATATCTTTATCGGAAAAGGGAAAAGCTCTTGTATCATTCAATTTAATTTTAAATAATCATATTATTTAAAATATAAATTAATCCAATTAATTTTTATGTAAAAATTAATTAGAATTCTTAATTTTAAATTTATAACTCAACCCAACATATCATAAAGTTCAAATAATTTAATGAAGTCATCAAGAGGAACTATGGACATTATAATTTTAAGCTTCAATAATTTTGATATTTAATTAACACCTTAATTAAAATATTAAAATTATTAATTCTAAATTACTTTGCTAAAAATTTGAAACTACACTTTCAAAATTATAAAATTAATTATATTCAAAAGGATTTGAGAATA
>UESW01002510.1:93842-205968 GCA_900491605.1 Calamus simplicifolius | reverse complement strand
CACAGAGCCGACTCCGGAACTGGCACAGAAGTTAGAGTCGACTCCGAGACTGTTAGAGTCGACTCTCACAGAAGAAGCAGAACGTCGATTTTTCTGGCCCCGACCTAGAGTCGACTCCGGGTAAGTTAGAGTCGACTCCAGAAAAGTTTCTTGTCGACCCCAGAAAAGTCAGAGACGACTCCAGAAATATCGTTTTGAAATGCTTCGAGCTAGAGCCAACTCCAGAAAAGTTAGAGTCGACTCCAACCCATCTGGAACGAAAAATCAAATTGCCAGATCAGCTCTAACGGTAATATTTCTATTTTACCTTATTTCTAACGGATATATTTGCTACAAGGTACACTCCAACGGATAGTTTTCTTCCAAAAATGGGTTGAAAGAAATCTATAAAAGGGAAGACTATTGTTCAAAAATAAGAAAAAGAGAATGAAAAAGTGAGAAAATCGGAAATAGACAAATCCCATTCCAAAAATCCAAAAAAGAGAGAGCCTGAATCTCAAGAGAAAAACCTTCTAGCTCAAATCCACTCCACTCCAAAAAGCTCAAGAGGAATCCAAGGCATTCAAATCAAGTTTTTGTGGATTTCCCAACTTGGAGAAAGAAGTTTAGCTTTTTGCTTTTTAACCCTTCTCAAACTGCTTCAACTGTGAAGAATCGGAGCTGAGGCTTGATTCAACCTAGCAAGGAGAAGAAGAAAAGAAGAAAAGAAGAAAAGCTCAAAAGCCAACCATCTACAAATCAGGCTTTTCTAAACTTTATATTATTTGATTATCTGCTCATTAAGAAGCTTTGTATTTGAAAAATATATTTCATTTGTTTGTATCTAGTTCAATCTGGGGATTGAACTAGCGGAGGTAGTCTTACCTCGGTTCAAGCTTGGTTAGCTTGTGTTAGGGTTTTTGTGCTGGTGAGCCCTTGAAAACCAGCTGGGTTCGTTGTGTGCCCTGGAAAACAACAAGTTTGAGTTGTGAGCTTGTAAAACAACTCTGCTGTAATCAGGTTGATTATAGTGTGGACCCAAGTGAATCTTGGGAGTGGACATAGGTGTTGGATACACCGAACCACTATAAAATCTTTGTGTTTGTCGTGTTCTATTGACTCTATCTCTATCTCTATTTTACTCACTGCACTTTATAGTTACTTTGCATTTGACTTCATTAATCTCAAGCAAACTAGTTTAAAAGGCTAATTTTTTAAATAACCCAATTCACCCCCCCCCCCCCCCCCCCTCTTGGGTTGTCATCTGGGCCAACAACGGGGAGTAGAACCTCATGCAACTATGCTATCACATGACCCCTAGCCCTCAGAAGATGATGGCTCCCTCTACCCTAGTATTGTTCGACCCTAGGGAGTCTAAAAGAAGAGGAGAATCAACTGAGTGTCTGCTATCTTACCCACTGAGGGACGATCCTGCAAAAACTATCCAAATCGGGGAACTTCTTCCTTTGGAGATGAAAAATGAACTCCTTGCTTTCTTACGGGCTAACTCAGATATTTTCGCATTGTCCGCCTCAGACATGTCTGGCATTCCTTCGTAGGTGATAACTCACAAACTCAACATTTATGCCAAGTGTCGACCCATTCGCCAAAAGAAAAGAAGCTTCTCCCCTGAGCGGCAAAGGGCTATAGACGAAGAAGTCAATAAATTGCTAGCTGCCGACCACATTCGAGAGGCTCAGTATCCCAGTTAGTTGGCCAATGTGGTTATGGTCCGGAAGGCAAGTGGAAGTTGGCGAATCTACATTGACTTTACTGATCTTAACAAGGCATGTCCCAAAGACAGTTTTCCTCTACCACGGATTGACCAGCTGGTGGACTCCACCTCTGGCCATGAGCTTCTGAGTTTCATGGACACCTTCTCTGGGTATAATCAAATAAAGATGAACCCGACGGATGAAGAAAACACTTCTTTTATCACGGAGAAAGGCATTTACTGTTACAAAGTAATGCCCTTCGGACTAAAGAATGCTGGAGCCACTTACCAGAGGTTGATGAATAAGGTCTTCAAGGACCAGATCGGGCATAACATGGAGGTGTACGTGGATGATATGCTGATGAAGAGCACCCGCATCGCCAACCACGTCGCCGACTTGGAAGAAACATTTGACAATCTTCGAAGCCATCAGATCAAGCTTAATCCCCGCAAGTGCGCCTTCAATGTTACTACAGGGAAGTTTTGGGTTTCTTAGTAACCCAGCAGGGAATCGAAGCAAATCCAGAAAAGATTCAGGCTATTCTCAGTATGCGGTGGCCAGCCAATAAGAAGGAAGTATAGTGGCTCACTAAAAGAATAGTCGCTCTGAGCTAATTCCTATCCAGATCGATGGAGAGGTGCTTACCCTTTTTTAAATCCCTACGCAAAGTTGACACTTTCGAGTGGACAAACAGTTGCCAAAAAGCCTTTGAAGAATTAAAAGAGTTCTTGTCTACACCACCGTTACTATCGAAGCCTGAAGAGGGAGAGAAACTCTTTGTCTATCTAGCCGCTACCTCGGAGGCAGTCGGCTCTGTTCTAGTCTGACTCGACCAAGATGGAGTGCAGAAGCCTATTTACTACACTAGCAAAGTGCTTCATGATGTGGAGGTCCGATATTCTCGAATGAAGAAGATTATCTTTGCCTTGGTTATCTCTGCTCAGCGCCTCCGACCATATTTTTAGGCACACCTGATAGAGGTGCTTATGGACCAGCCTCTCAGATCTATTTTGGCTCGACCTGACACCTTAGGTTGTCTAGCAAAATGGGCTATCAAGCTGGAAGAATTTGACCTTTCATTTCAGGCTCGATCTGCCCTTAAATCCCAAGTGTTGGCAGATTTTTTAGTAGAATGCACCTGGACTGACGAGTAGGACAATGATGCCCCTAAAAAGTGCCCTGTAGCTGAGGAGGATTTGGCAGAGGCCTGGATCCTCCATATTGACGGCGGCTCCAATTCCCAGGGAAGCGGGGCAGGCCTCATCTTGGCGAGTCCAAAGGGAATGATCTTTGGGTACGCTCTTTGTTTCCTCTTCAAGGCTACCAATAATCAAGCTTGCTCGAGAGCTTGGGATAAAGCACCTTCGAGCCTTCACCGATTCTCAGCTCATCTTCGGACACATCACTAGGGAATTCGAAGCTCGTGATCCTACCATGTCCTGATATTTGAGTAAAGTTAAGATGTTGATCTCCTCACTGGCTTACTTCACCATCAGCTCTATTCCCAAAGGGAAGAACGCTAGAGCCGATGCATTATCAAAGCTAGCCACTTCGGTGAACGACTGCCTAGAAAGGACGTACGTTGAGCATCTAGAGAGCCCCAGTATCGATTCCGCAGAGGAAGTTGTACCAATCATGCAGGAGCCGACTTGGATGGATGCTTACACTCGCTACCTTACTGATGGTTCTCTCCCCACTGACCCAGCAGAAGCTAGGCTGCTCAAGAGAAGGTCAACCAAGTTTGTGCTGCTAGATGGTTGCCTGTACAGGAAGTCTTTCTCTCATCCTCTTCTCAAGTGCATAGGCCCAACGGACACTGATTATGTCCTCAGAGAAATCCATGAAGGCATATGCGGGAGTCATGTAGGGGGCAGGTCTCTAGCATATAAGGCTCTCCGCCAGGGATATTACTGGCTTATGATGCGCCAGGATGCTGTCAAGCTGATTTGAAAGTGTGATAGCTATCAACGGCATTCTAACATCCAACGATAACTGGCCTCGCAGTTAAGTCCACTCTCCGCCCCCTGGCCCTTTGCTAAGTGGGGAATGGATATACTCGGGCCTTTCCCCTCTACTGCTGGACAGCGGAAGTTTTTATTAGTGGCCATCGGCTATTTTACTAAATGGGTCGAGGTCGAGGCATTGGCTAAAATCACTGAAGCTAAGGCAAGGATATTCTTTTGGAAATCCATCATTTGTCGGTTTGGCTTGCCCCATACTGTGATTACTGACAATGGTCGCCAGTTCGATAACTCAGCATTCAAGGCTTTTTGTGCCAAGTTAGGCATTTTCCATAGGTTTACTTCTGTTGGGTACCCCCAATCTAATGGGGAGGCAAAAGTCATGAACTGCACTATCCTTCGAGGGCTTCGAACTCGGTTGGACGAGTCTAAGGGAAAATGGGTAAAGGAGCTTCCGAGTGTATTATGTGTTAGTGTATGCCCTATATCCAATTGGATTGAATGTTGTATACATTTTATGAATACAAATCAAATAAAATGGTTTCTTTATCTATTTAGATGTCATTTATGTGATATATTTGTCTGTGAGATAAAGTCCAAAAGAATGTGAACGGTGCATATAGAATTTGTAATAGAGATTACAAATTGTGAGATTCAAATGGCACGTTATGGTTCGATTCTTTAAACTTTCCTAGTCGATGTGTAGATGGGACTGGACATCATCGAACACCGTGAGACTAGCACACATTGCATATCCTCACCCTTGGGGTGAGCAGCTGATTTCACAAGCTAAAGTATGAAGATACTTGGATAGGTGTGTGGATGCTCATTATTGTAACGATGCATTGGATGACCCGTACAGAGATCCCATATGGATATTCTATATAGTGTCGATGGTTGATCTCTAATGACGGTGGTATGAGTGATCCTTTGACTTAAGATCTTCATTACATCTCATGTGTAGAATGTCATGCTTTGACGGCATCCAAACATTGCTCTAGCCACGGGTGGCAAATATGGTATCGATTGGGTATGACATGAAGCACATGAAGATGGTGTTTGATCAAGACAGGATTTGTCTCCCTTGATAGAAAGGGTTATATCCCACGGCCACTTGATGGATTAAATTGATTGTTAAATCCTTGCAAGGTTGACTTGAAATTCGAAATGGTTTCGAAGTTCTAATTCATATGAGTTAATTTTTTCTGAGATCAAGTAAATAAAGATCAATTACAGGGTTTATACATTCCATACCACTGATTGATTTGGGATATGTGATGAAAGGATTTGATCATACGATAACCGTTCATGGACATGTGTTATTGATGGTCACGTCAACAAAACCTTTAGCAGTTGGGTAGTCATGATGCTTTGCTAGAGGCTTCTCATGATCTATAATCATATTGTTGACTTGGACAAAGAGTTGTCCAATCATTCATAGGGTCTATGATTAGGACATGATTATTGCCAACATGTTAAAGGGCCTAATGGGTCACACACATTAAGAAGAATTTTGGATGAATTAAAATGAGAATTAAATTAGATTTAATTCAGATAAGATGATCAATTAAATAATTGGGTGAGATCCAATTTAAAGAAGATAAAATAATAATGGATATGATCCATTATAGTAGAAGAAATGTTAAGGAGAAATTATTTGTGCATATGATGAACAAATAATTGGATACCCAAATATGACTTGATCCATGTGATGGATGGCTCTGATTATTCGGGTATGGATGGCCAATCTCAGCCATGTAAAGATGGAATCATGCCCATGGGATGAGGCATGATGAATCTCTACGATTCGATGATGAACACGTATAAATTAGGGCATGTAGTTATGAGATAACCAACTCCTAATTTCAAAGGCTGAGATTGTGACACTTGGATTAATGTTACCATGAGAATGGGAGTTTCTTTTGTTTCCTTGGATTAACGTTACCATGACATTACCATGAGAATGGAACTTTCTCTTGTTTCTTTGGATTAACGTTACCATAAAAAGAGGTCTCTTCTTCTCCCTTGGAACGTTTCTTTCTCATCCTATAAATATGGTTCCTTCCTCTTAGGAAGATAGAGCATGAGAAGAAAAAGATTAGATCTTTTAGATCTTCAGAGATATCTTCTGTATTTCTATAAGGGGATTCAAGAGAGGCCGGACACATGGACGGCTAGTGGCAGAGGATTTACTGGTTTCATCTTTTTCTACATCGATAAAGGACTCAGGTATGAATAAATCTAATACTTTAGATTTTATTTGAGATTTAATGGATCTGTTTCTAAGGATCCTGGGCATCTAAAATTTTATATTATATCTTCTTGTATATTTTCATGAATTTGATTCATATTTAGAATACATAATTCTTATTAGTGGTATTAGAGCCACCTTAGGCTACAGATTCATTAATTTGATAGGATACTTGAGTCAATATGATTCATAATATGAGTTTTTATTATGCTTAAAATCATGAAGAGTTTTCATATGTTGATAATAAATCTAAAATATAATAAAATATTTATTATTTGATGATAAACAATATTATTTAGATTTATGCATATTCATTATCATGTTAAAATAGAGTACTTTGATATGTGATATCAGAGATAAAGATTTATTATATGATAATAAATAATAATTAATTTAGATTTAATCATATATGTGTCATGTTAAATTAGTAATTATTATTTATGCATAATAGATACTATATGCTGAAATCCTAGAAATCATGTTTAGGATTTAATTTTAACATGATTATTGATATGATTAAGATCTGATATTCTTATGATAATGAACATTGAAAACTTAATTTGGATATTTGGATCAAGATAAGATTGTGATTAAATGTAATCATATGGAATTTAAATTTTTATATTTTGAATCTAAGATCTTATCATGACAAGAATATGATTAGGGTTTGTTAGAGACACTAAGATTTACATGGGCTGTGAAATCGACATGTCATAACATGTAATTAAATGATAAAAAAATTTAAAAACAAATTGAATTGAGAATTCTTATCATAATATCCTAGCTAGATCACTATCTATCGTTACCATAAAATGTAATAGATGATAAAGATTTAGAAAACTTAGACTTAATCATGTCATTGTTTGATCCTATGATCCCATAATTGATCTAATCAATTGGGCTTAACTACATTGGTGTCTAGAAAAGTTTGATCATGGTTTTTAATTGCTCCATTCGCTGTCTGGGAAAATCCATTCAATGGGATCAAAGGGTATGCTAAATAGGACTCCATTGATCAGCTGATCTGGCCATTGTTAAGAAAAGCTCTTAATTGATTAAATCAATTAAGTTTAATCAGGATGGTAGCAATTGATTTGGTCACATAATTAGGGTTCCTAAATTAGATAGTGATCAAGATCCTAATTTGATTAGGAGTTTCAATCATAAGATTGGATCTTATGAAATTAAGGTTAATTGAGATTAATCTAAAATCTACATATAGGATATGTAACCTAGCATAGTACAAATGTTGTAGATGTAGATGGGACCTATATGCACTAAATTCCTCCACGAATATTAAGTCATAAGCCTTCCATTGTTCAAATGATACAAAATCATTAGGTCATGAGATTTGTCGTGCCAAAGCCGGGGTCGAGTGTACTTATGAGAAGTTGATTATGGAACAATGGGTTGACTTAACTAGATTAGCTGGCATAATTGGCCAAAGTCAGGGTCAGTCTAATCTAGAGGCAAACTTTAGGGTGATCACATATGGATGTAATTGACAAGGCAATGTCCCCTAAATGATCTAGGAGTCACATTAGATGTGATTGATGATAATCTACCAAATTTGGATTATCGAGATTTGTTGTGCTAAAGCCAAGGTCAAGGTAATTCAAATGAGGATCCTAGCCCACTAAGGAAATTGAATGCCAATTTCTCAAGATTAATAGAGAGGGCTATTAACCTTGATAAAATAGTGGGAGAAACCAACTTAATTAAAAATCTAGAATTACCATAATAAGTTGGTGATTAGTATTCATAGTAATTGACTCTTTCTAATTTCATGTAGGTTATCAAAGAAACCATGAGTGTAAACATCAACCTTAGGAATATTTTAGAATCCAACAAATTGACTGGACTCAACTTCCCTGATTGGCTAAGGAATGTAAGGATTATTCCTCGATCTGAAAAAATTCTTTTTGTCCTAGATGAGGTTGCACCGAAGGTCCCACCAGTGGATGCTCCGACTGAGGTTCATGTGGCATACAATCGATATAAAGATGCTAAAGACATGGCCACATGTTTGATGTTGGCCTCGATGTCACCTGATCTTCAGAAACAACATGAGCATATGAATGCCCAGGAGATTTTGATGCACTTGCAAAGTTGTTTGGTGCACAGTCTCGATATGAGAGGTTTCAAACTTCTAAAGAGCTGTTTCAGTGCAAAATGACTGAGGATTTATCAGTGGGTGCCCATGTACTGAAAATGATCAATCTAATTGAGAAGTTGGTACGATTGGGTTTTGTGATGGATCATGAACTAAGTATTGACTTGGTTCTACAGTCATTACCTCCCAGCTATTCGCAGTTTGTTCTTAATTTCAACATGAACAAGCTAGAGACATCTCTACCTGAGCTCGCAAATATGCTGACGAATGCTGAGCCCAACATTAAGAAAGAAAAGGGGCAGGTTATGGTTGTGAAGTCCTCTGGTGCTCGTAAGAAGCGGCCAAAGAAGAATAAGGTCCAAAAGGCCAAGGCGACTAAACCAAATAAGGGCATTAAGAAAAATAAAGTAGCCAAGGGGAAGTATCACTTCTGTGGCAAGGAAGGGCACTGGAAGCGAAACTGCAAGGCTTATCTGGCTAGCCTGAAAGAAAAGAAATATACAGATGCTTCTACATTAGGTATATTTATGATTGAGATATTTCCTTTTATTACTTTTTATTCCACTTGGGTATTAGATACCGGTTGTGGATCTCATACTTATATTAATATGCAGATGATAAGAAGCAGTAGAAAGCTGAAAAAAGATAAAGTGATCCTGCGCATGAGAAATGGAGCAAAGGTTGCTGCTTTAGCTATAGGATCTTGTTCTTTGTCTTTGGCCATTGGGCTTGTAATGAAGTTAATAATTGTTACTATGTTCCAAACATAACAAAGAATATTATTTTCGTTTCATGTCTTGTAAATGATAGATATACATTTGAAATTGGAAATAAAGGAATTTCAATTTTTAAAAATGAAATGTTCTTTATTTCTGCTGAAATGTTCAACGGGATTTATGTTTTGAATTTATAATGCCCTATTCTCAATGTAGAAACTAAGAAATTAAAATCAAATAATTCTAAGAACTCATTCATATGGCACTATCGTTTAGGCCATGTAAATAAAACACGTTTAACCAAGTTACATAAGGATGGCTACTTGGGCTCATTCGATTGGGAATCGTTTGAGAAATGTGAGTCGTGCTTACGTGGCAAAATGACTAAGTCATCCTTTAGGACTAGTACATTCGGATGTATGTGGTCCTATCAATATTCAGGCAATAGGAGGTTTTTCTTACTTCATCACATTTATAGATGACCATAGCAGGTATGGTTATGTATATCTGATAAAGCACAAATCTGAAGCCTTCGAAAAGTTCAAAGAATTCAGATCCGAGGTAGAAAAATAAAGTGGCAAAAGTATTAAGATATTTCAATCAGATTGAGGTTGGGAATACTTAAGCCATGAGTTCTTAGAATATTTGAAGGAGAATGAGATTCTCTCTAGTAGACTCCTCTTGGTACACCACAGCATAATTGTGTATCATAAAGAAAAAATCATACATTATTAGATATGGTGCGATCAATGATGAGCCTTGCAAATCTTTCAAAAATATTTTGGGGTTATGCCCTACACACAGTCGAATACACTCTAAATCGAGTTCCATCTAAGTCGGTCAGCTCCACTCCCTATGAGATATGGTGTGTGTTGGAAGATTATAGAAAAATTATATGATCCAATCCTTTTGATTTTGATGATTACTAAAAGCCATTGAGTTCATTAAAAGATGTAATGAGTTTATTAAATGAGCAACAAATTTATTTTGAACAATCAATGAGAATGTTAAAGTTTGACTTTAATCAATTTTGAAAGAAACTTTAAGCTCAATATTCAAACTTTCAAAAAGAAATTTATAATTCATGTTTTATTCAATAAGTTTTTGGATTAGTTCTTGAATCAATTCTAAATGTCATTTTATTGTATTCAAGTCAAAACAATGAATTAAAATGAATCTGGAACGATTTTAATGTCAATCAGAAAAGTTTCTGATTTTTGATACGTTCCGGAGCCGACTCCTGAGTTTCAGAGTCGACTCCCAGTGTACAGAAATGTGCATCTGTCTCGAGTCGACCCACGAAATTTCGAGTCGACCCCTGATTCTGTCGAGCCGACTCCTGACTGTGCGAGTCGACTCCGCTCAGACACCAGAAGAGTGTTTTTCTGAGCACTTCGCGAGTCGACCCCAAGCCTTTCACGAGTCGACTCCCGACTTTCAGGAGTCGACACTTTATTTTGGCGAGTCGACCCCTAACCTTTTAAACATTTCTATTTTGGTAAGACGAGCTCGAGCCGACTCGGGAAAAGCATGAGTCGACTCCAGCAAATCTGGGCGCGATTTTTACGATGACACATCACTCCAACGGTAAGATTTTTGAATAACGGCTATTTTTCCTTGTCTCTAACGGATATATTTTTGCAGATTCTATAAATAGAGGAGCTCTTTTCAATCAAATCAAGAAAATCAAAAAGAGAGAAAAGAATATCTTTCAAAAAGAGGGAAAAACAGAGCTTATTGGAAAAATCTTCTAGCTCAAAGAGAGTGATTCAAAAGGAGTGAAATCAAGAGGAAGTTTCGTCTGCTCCAGATCTCATCAATCCACAAAAGTCAAAAGAAAATCCAAAGCATTTCAAAGATCAAATCGAAGGATTTTTTCAAAAGGAGAAAAAGCTTCATCTCAACTCCAAAGTCTTCAACGGTCAAGAATCTTGCTGAGGCCTGATTCAACACTTCAAGAGGAGTTAAAGAGAAGAAGGAAGAAAGCCAAAGCCACACCATCTGCAATACTATCAGGCTTTTCTAACCTTTATTTTTACTTCATTTGTATATTTGCTCAAGGGGAGCATTTCATTATTTAAACTTTATTTTATTGTTTGCTGATTCAATCAGTGGATTGAATCAGTGGAGGTTGATATACCTCGTTGCAAGCCGGAGTGCTTGTGTTGGGTTAGTTGTGAGCCCGTGAAAAACAACGTGTAGGGTTTTGTGCTGGTAAGCCCGAGTAAAACCAGCTGGGTTCGTTGTGACCCGGAAAACAACAAGTTTGAGTTGTGAGCTTGGAAAACAACTCGGCTGTAATCTAGGAGATTATAGTGTGGACCCAAGTGAATCTTGGGAGTGGACGTAGGTGTTGGTTGCACCGAACCACTATAAAATTATCTTGTGTTTGCCGTGCTATATTTTCTCTCTCTCTATCTCTCTTTATTATTTGCTTGTGCATTGCTTTTAGTTAATTTCACTCACTTGCACATCTTGAGCAAATCTGTTTAAAAATTTAAAAAGTCTTAAATTTTTAAGAACCCAATTCACCCCCCCCCTCTTGGGTTGCCATCTGGGCCAACAATTGGTATCAGAGCAAGTGCTCATTTAGAATTTGATCTCACGATCAAGGGCTAAAGATCCTTATGGCAACACAAAGTGGTTCATGTTTTGCTGAAGGTCATTCTACGAATAGACCTCCTTTATTTAATGGAACCAACTATTCATATTGGAAAGCTAGAATGAGAATATTCATTCAAGCTTCTGACTATGAATTGTGGGGAGTAATAATAAATGGACCTAGTACACCCACACACTTATTGATGGCACTATTGTTCCTAAGCCCGAAAGGGATTGGAATGATAATGATAGGAGAATGGCACAACTAAATGCTAAAGCCATTAATTTTATATTGTTCCTTAGACTCAAATGAATTCAACCGAATCTCAACTTGTAATTCCGCAAAAGAAATTTGGGATAGGTTGGAAATAACACATGAAGGAACAAACCAAGTAAAAGAATCAAAGATAAATATTTTGGTTCATAAATATGAATTATTTACTATGGAACAAAATGAAACCATCACATGCATGTTCACTAGATTCACTGATATTGTGAATGGTTTAAAAAGTCTTGGAAAAGTTTATACTAATCTGAGCTTGTTCGCAAAATTCTTAGGTCACTTCCAAGGACTTGGGAAGCCAAGGTGACCGCCATACAAGAAGCCAAAGATCTGAACATCCTACCATTGGAAGAGCTTCTTGGTTCGCTGATGACTCATGAGCTTCAAGTTAAACAACATGTCAATGAGGATGAGTCAAGAAAGAAGAAGACCATCGCCCTCAAAGCTGCGGAAAAGGAAGAAGCAGCAGCGATGATGAAGAGGATGATGATGATGAGACAGCCCTCCTTGCAAGGAAATTCAAGAAATTTATGCAAAAAAGGAGGCCCTTCCACAAAAAGAGATTTGTTTCAAAAATGGAAGGAGAAAAAGAAAAGGATAAGAAAAAGGAAAAGGACAAAGAGAAAGAGCCCTTAGTATGTTATGAATGTAAAAAGCCAGGGCATTTTAGATATGACTGTCCTTTACTTAAGAAGGCCTACAAGAAAAAGAAAAAGGCCTACATGGCAACTTGGACTGATAGTGAAGAGTCTTCTTCCGAAGAAGAAGAACAAAAAGAAGTTGCTAATATCTGCTTCATGGCCAACGACGACGACAACGACAATGAGGTAAGTTCCGAAACCCCGATGATGAATTTACATTTGATGAAATGTTTGAGGCTTTCAATGAACTTATGATTGATTTTAAATTGAAAAAGAAGTATAAGTTTTTGAAAAATGAAAATTAGCTTAGCTAAAAGTAAAAATGAATTAGCTTTAGAAGTTAAAGACTTAAAAGAAAAAGAAGAACTTTCAAAGAAAAGAATAATTTAATCAAGATAGATTTGTTAAAATCTGAAAATAAAAATCTAATTAAAGAAAAAGAATCAATAATGAAAATGATTCTCTTAAGAAAGATGTTAAAAATATAAAGACATTGTTGAGAAATTCACTTAAGTTCAACTAAACTTAACATGATCTTAGATAGTCAAAAAGCTGTTTTTGACAAAGCAGGTTTAGGGTATAACACATTAAGGAAACAAAAATCTTTAAAGAATATTTTTGTAAAAGCCAACCAAAGTAATATAACTTGTTTCAAATGTAATGAAAAAGGTCATAAATCATTTGAATGCAAAACATTAAATAATAACAACAAGTTAAATGTTAAAGCAAAGAAAATATGGGTTCCGAAAGGAACAATTTTTGTTGCTACTAACCATGAAGGACCCAAGAAAGCTTGGGTACCTAAACATAAAGTTTAAATTATGTTGCAGGAATGTCTTGTAGCCAAAAGATCAAAGAAAAAGTGGTACCTTGATAGTGGCTGCTCAAGACATATGACGGGTGACAAAGATGAATTCATCACCCTAGAAGAAAAGAAAGGTGGAGTTGTTACGTTTGGCGATAACGGTAAAGGTCAAATTATGGGCCTTGGTAAAGTCGTATAACTCCATCTACATTTATTGATAATGTACTTTATGTTGATGGTTTGAAGCATAATCTAATAAGTATAAGTCAATTATGTGATAAAAACTTTAATGTTTCATTTAAATCTTCTGTATGCACTGTAACTAATTCTATTGATGATAGCATTGTATTTACTGGTTATAGACATGGCAATGTTTACTTGGTTGATTTAGAAAAATTATCTTTGAGTGATCATTGCTTAATTGCTGACAATGCTAACATAAATGAAATTAGTTGGTTGTGGCATCGTAGATTAGGTCATGCAAGCACACACCTTATTTCAAAACTAATTAAAATGGATTTAGTTAAAGGATTACCTAAACTAGATTTTGAAAATAAAAATATGTGATGCATGTCAATTTGGAAAACAAACTAGAAGTTCTTTCAAATCTAAAAACATTGTTTCAACTTCTAGGGCACTAGAGCTACTTCACATGGATCTTTTCGGACCAACTAGAACCACAAGTCTAGGAGGAAAGAAATATGGTCTAGTGATTGTAGATGATTATTCTAGATATACTTGGGTAATGTTTTTAGCTCACAAAGATGAGACTTTCTCGATATTCCTGAAATTCTTCAAGAAAGTCACAAATGAGAAAAACACTACTATAGTATCTCTAAGAAGTGATCATGGAACAGAATTTGAAAATCACTTATTTGAAAGTTTTTGTTCTGAAAATGGAATTAATCATAATTTTTCAGCCCCTAGGACTCCACAGCAAAATGGTGTAGTTGAAAGGAAAAATAGGACTCTAGAAGACATGGCCCGTACCATGCTATGCGAAAGTAACCTACCAAAGTATTTTTGGGCGGAAGCAATTAACACAGCATGTTACATCTTAAATAGAGCTTTAATAAGACCAATATTAAAGAAAACACCTTATGAATTATGGAATGAAAGAAAACCAAATATAAAATACTTTCATGCATTTGGATGTAAATGTTTCATTCATAATAATGGTAAAAACAATTTAGGAAAATTTGATGCTAAATCTGATGAAGGAATCTTTTTAGGATATTCAACAACTAGTAAAGCTTATAGAGTATTTAACAAGAAAACCTTAGTAGTTGAAGAATCCATTCATATAGTTTTCGATGAGTCTTTAGCATCTAGTTCTGAAAAGCTTGATGATGAGGAAGATACAAACATAATTGAAAAAGATCTTGAAAAACTTAATATTGAAGTATCTTCTGATCATGAGCAAGAAGCTAAAGATGATGATTCACATAAGGACGATGATGTCAATATTGATCATAATGATATAGATCTTCCAAGAGACTGGAGATATGCTCATAGTCATCCCAAGGAATTGATTATAGGCGATCCATCTCAAGGAATAAGAACTAGATCATATATGAGAAATATTAGTAATCATCTTGCATTTGTATCACAAATTGAACCTAAAACTATAGAAGAAGCTGAAAAAGATAATAATTGGATGTTAGCAATGCAAGAAGAACTAAATCAATTTACAAGAAATAATGTTTGGACTTTAGTTGAAAGACCTAAAAATCATTCAGTAATAGGATCAAAATGGGTTTTTAGAAATAAACTAGATGAAAATGGCATAGTAATTAGAAACAAAGCTAGATTGGTTGCTAAAGGATATAATCAAGAGGAAGGTATTGATTTTGATGAAACCTTTGCACCTGTAGCTAGATTAGAAGCCATTAGGCTATTACTTGCATTTGCATGTCATATGAATTTTAACTTATTTCAAATGGATGTAAAAAGCGCATTTTTAAATGGATTTATAAATGAAGAAGTTTATGTAGAACAACCACCAGGTTTTGAAGATCACGAATTTTCAAATCACGTTTTTAAATTGCACAAAGCTTTATATGGTTTGAAACAAGCACCTAGAGCTTGGTATGATAGGTTAAGTAAATTCTTAATAGAAAATGATTTTACAAGAGGAAATGTTGATAAAACTTTGTTTTTGAAAAGAAAAAGTAAAGATTTACTTGTAGTACAAATATACGTAGATGACATTATTTTTGGTGCTACTAACGATTCTCTTTGTCAAGAATTTGCAAAGTTGATGCAGGGAGAATTCGAGATGAGCATGATGGGAGAACTCAACTTCTTCCTTGGACTCCAGATCAAACAAAGCAAAGAGGGAATCTTTATCAACCAAACCAAATACACAAGAGAACTACTCAAAAAGTTTGGTATGGAATCAATGAAACCCCTCGGAACTCCAATGAGTCCTTCATGCAAGCTGGACAAAGATGAAGAAGGTAAAAAGGTTGATCAAAAGTATTATCGAGGTATAATCGGATCCCTTCTTTATTTAACAGCAAGTAGACCAGATATTATGTTTTCAGTATGTTTATGTGCTAGATTTCAATCTGAACCTAAAGAATCACATTTAATAGCTGTTAAAAGAATACTAAGATATGTAAGTGGAACAAAAAATGTAGGTTTATGGTATTCTAGAGACTCCACATTAAATCTAATTGCATATTCAGATTCTGATTATGCTGGATGTAAATTAGATAGAAAAAGCACAAGTGGTGCATGCCATTTCTTAGGAAGTAACTTAATCACATGGTTTAGCAAAAAGCAAAATTCAGTTGCATTATCAACTACTGAAGCTGAATATGTAGCAGCTGGAAGTTGCTGTGCGCAAATCCTATGGATTAAGCGACAACTTGAAGACTATGGTATCACACTTGATAAAACACCCATAAGATGTGATAACACTAGCGCAATCAATCTAACTAAAAATCCAATTCAACATTCAAGAACTAAACACATAGAAATAGATATCATTTTATAAGAGAACATGTAGCAAATAATGAAATTGTCTTGATTATGTTAACACTGAAGAACAATTAGCTGACATTTACTAAACCTTTAAATGAAGAGAGATTTGTTATCTTAGAGGAGAGTTAGGTATTTGTGATCCTTTAGAATGAATTTGAAACCCCTAAGGAAATTTTATCTAAGATTCTTTCAAATCCTCAATCTTAAGGAAATCTTATCTAGAATTCATATCTAATTGATTCACTCATATCCAATGATTATTTATCAATTTTTATGATCATATTCCGGACACATTTCAGAAATTTCATGTTTTTGGTCTGAAATGGTCTCGGAGCCGACTCGATGCGTATCGGAGTCGACTCCCGGTTTCGACTGAAACTCTCGGGTCGACCCCTCTTCGGCGCGAGTCGACTCCATGTCGGGATGGCCTTTCTGTGACTGTGCGAGTCGACACCTGGGTTTGCGCGAGCCGACTCGAGGTGGTCCCAAGTTGATTTATCTAGGGCAGAGTCGACTCGCCGCTCATTTCATTCGACCCTCTCTCTCCTTTCCAAACCTTCCAAACTTCCAAAATCCCTGATTATCACCTCCAATCATCCAATGGCACCCAAAACTAGAGGATCTAGTCTTGTGGCGGCGGCGTCAAGCGGAAGCCCGTGAAGAAGACGGTGAGCGTCCGGTGCGTGAGCCTTCTCCAAGCCGGACTCCACTTCATCTGCTTCTACTCCGACTGCTTCTCCTGCTGCCACTTCTCCCAGGTAGATCGTTAGCGGATAGGATTATTACCACTGGTAGAAAGGTGGATTTTGAATTATTTGAAATGAGGGTTTTATTGGGAGACAGCTGATGAGATGGGATTGGGAGAAAATTTGTTCTCTAGAGTGCCCGACCTATCCCTCTTTGGTTAAAGGAATTTACAAGAATTTGTCTAGAGGAGATCATGGCTTGTTAGCAATGTGAGAGGAGTCAGGCTATCTGTTACTGCTGAGATTCTATCTAGATTGTTGGAATTACCCTTGTCTGGCACTTCCACCTTTTCTTCTGATGACCGCGCCCCAGCTTTATCAGATTATTAAACAGGGATGTGTTGGATTTGAAGAGGTATTTGCTAATCAGCTTTCTTTAGAATTGAGATTACTACACAATATTTGCAGTAGGATTCTCTTTCCTAAAACTGGTAGATTTGACTATGTTCGGAGAGAGATATCTTTGTAATGGATGCCATTGTGACAGGCAAGCCTATCAATCTTCCCAGCATGATCTATGGTACATAGCAGATTGTGGAGGGAAAAGAAATCTAGTCTGCCTATGGATGATCCTTACAAAGATTTTTCGAAGCCAAGGTGTGTGATTTCTGATAATGAGCCTATGAAGAATCTAAGACACACTGATTTTTATAGCCTGGCAACAATTCATCGGATGGGTTTATCAAAAAGAATGGAAAATGGGAAAGGAAAGGAGTGACAGAAGATAGAGCTACAGATGCTGAGGCTGCAGGACCCTCTGTTAGACATCCTTCACCTGCACCTCCGAGCCCTTTGATTTCTGCCTCTGCTCCAGCCCCAGTTCCACTTTGTTCAAGCTTCATCTTCTGCTAGTTTTCAGATCAACAACTTATGCAACTCAAAGCTCTACTTGAGATCAATCTGAAAACTTAAAACTGAATTTGAGAATAATTTATGAATTTGAGAGAGACTCTTTATTCACTTGATGATCGTATCTCTAAGATTGAGTCTACTCTCAGCTCTTCTTCGGCATCCTTAAGTGGTGATCTCAAAGAATATTTTGAAGAACTTAAGGATATATGCGGAGATGGAGAGACATATGCCAAGTGCAACGCGAGCTTCAAGACAAAATTCAGAGTGCGTGCACCTTTGTTGATGAAAGCTCAAGATTATGTAAAATTCAATCTGAAGGAATGAAAATATAGTAGATCATTTAACTAGAATTGTAAGAACTCATTTTTGAGTTATTAGATTTTCAATCCTTGTTTGTACTGAAGTTTTTTATGCTTTCATTTTGAAATCAATAGAACATTTGATGTATTAGACCTTTTAATGAAATGAATTCTCTATGATTCCTTATTTCAATGAATGAATGAAATTGAAATTTGAATGAATGTTTATGCTTCTCTACCTTTTTGTTGATAACAAAAAAGGGGGAGAATTTTATAGTTCTATGATTGTGATTTGAAAGAGTAAAATGAGATAAACAATGATATTTAATTAAGTTTCATAGGGGGAGCTACCTCATTAAGGGGGAGCCTAAGCCTAACTATGAAAACAAAATAAATTCACTAATCAATCATGAACAAACTCAATGTTTTTGTCATCATCAAAAAGGGGGAGATTGTTGGAAGATTATGAAAAATTATATGATCCAATCCTTTTGATTTTGATGATTACTAAAAGCCATTGAGTTATTAAAGATGTAATGAGTTTATTAAATGAGCAACAAATTTATTTTGAACAATCAATGAGAATGTTAAAGTTTGACTTTAATCAATTTTGAAAGTGACTTTAAGCTCAATATTCAAACTTTCAAAAAGAAATTTATAATTCATGTTTTATTCAATAAGTTTTTGAATTAGTCTTGAATCAATTCTAAATGTCATTTTATTGTATTCAAGTCAAAACAATGAATTAAAATGAATCTGGAACGATTTTAATGTCAATCAGAAAAGTTTCTGATTTTTGATACGTTCCGGAGCCGACTCCTGAGTTTCAGAGTCGACTCCGCTCAGTGTACAGAAATGTGCATCTGTCTCGAGTCGACCCTTGAAATTGTCGAGTCGACCCCTGATTCTGTCGAGCCGACTCCTGACTGTGCGAGTCGACTCCGCTCAGACACCAGAAGAGTGTTTTTCTGAGCACTTCGCGAGTCGACCCCAAGCCTTTCACGAGTCGACTCCCGACTTTCAGGAGTCGACACTTTATTTTGGCGAGTCGACCCCTAACCTTTAAACATTTCTATTTTTGGTAAGACGAGCTCGAGCCGACTCGGGAAAAGCATGAGTCGACTCCAGCAAATCTGGGCGATTTTTTACGATGACACATCAGCCCCAACGGTAAGATTTTTGAATAACGGCTATTTTTCCTTGTCTCTAACGGATATATTTTTGCAGATTCTATAAATAGAGGAGCTCTTTTCAATCAAATCAAGAAAATCAAAAAGAGAGAAAAGAATATCTTTGAAAAGAGGGAAAAACAGAGCATATTGGAAAAATCTTCTAGCTCAAAGAGAGTGATTCAAAAGGAGTGAAATCAAGAGGAAGTTTCGTCTGCTCCAGATCTCATCAATCCACAAAAGTCAAAAGAAAATCCAAAGCATTTCAAAGATCAAATCGAAGGATTTTTTCAAAAGGAGAAAAAGCTTCATCTCAACTCCAAAGTCTTCAACGGTCAAGAATCTTGCTGAGGCCTGATTCAACACTTCAAGAGGAGTTAAAGAGAAGAAGGAAGAAAGCCAAAGCCACACCATCTGCAATACTATCAGGCTTTTCTAACCTTTTATTCTTTATTTGTATATTTGCTCAAGGGGAGCATTTCAATATTTAAACTTTATTTTATTGTTTGCTGATTCAATCAGTGGATTGAATCAGTGGAGGTATACCTCGTTGCAAGCCGGAGTGCTTGTGTTGGGTTAGTTGTGAGCCCGTGAAAAACAACGTGTAGGGTTTTGTGCTGGTAAGCCCGAGTTAAAACCAGCTGGGTTCGTTGTGACCCGGAAAAACAACAAGTTTGAGTTGTGAGCTTGGAAAACAACTCGGCTGTAATCTAGGAGATTATAGTGTGGACCCAAGTGAATCTTGGGAGTGGACGTAGGTGTTGGTTGCACCGAACCACTATAAAATTATCTTGTGTTTGCCGTGCTATATTTCTCTCTCTCTATCTCTCTATTATTTGCTTGTGCATTGCTTTTAGTTAATTTCACTCACTTGCACATCTTGAGCAAAGTTTAAAACATTTAAAAAGTCTTAAATTTTTAAGAACCCAATTCACCCTCCCCCCTCTTGGGTTGTCATCTGGGCCAACAGTGTGGAAAGAAACCAACCCTTAGTCATCTAAGGATTGGGGTTGCTACGCTTATATAAAGCGTAATGAGTCGGACAAGCTGGGAGCTAGATCCGATAAATATAATTTTATGGGGTATCCTAAAGAAATAAAAGGATACTACTTCTACCACCCACTCGAGCAAAATGTTTTTGTCTCAAGGCATGCCATATTCCTAGAGAATGAGATTTTTCTAAGAAACGGCAGTGGAAGAAATATTGAGATTAGTGAAACTCAAGAACCACAAATTGACACAGACCGATTAGATGACATGGAGCAAATGTCAAATGCAGTGGGAGTTGAGCAGGAGACTCAACTCACATTCAGGCAATATTTACATGAGCCTCTATCAGAAATGATGGAGCAACGGGTAGCTCCAAGTACACATTAGCTACGTAGGTCTAGTAGAACACATCATATTCCTGAGAGATATGGATTTCTTATAGAAGATGATGAGCCTACTAACTACGAGGAAGCAATTTGTGACATTGACTCCAAGAGATGGCTTGAAGCCATGAAGTCTGAAATGGACTCCATGTATGACAATCAAGTATGGACTTTGGTTGATCTATCTGAAGCGATAAAACCCATTGAGTGCAATGGGTCTTCAAGAAGAAGACAGACATGGATGATAATGTGATTACCTATAAGGCGAGACTAGTTGCAAAATGTTACAAGCAAAGGCAAGGTGTTGACTTTGATGAAACATTTTCTTCTGTAGCCATGCTTAAGTCCATAAGGATTTTGCTTGCGATTGCAGCCTATTACGATTATGAGATATGACAAATGGATGTCAATACCGCCTTCCTAAATGGTGATTTAGTGGAGGATGTGTATATGACACAACCTGAGGGTTTTGAGTCCATTGATTCTCAAAAGGTATGCAAGCTGCAAAGGTCTATTTATGGACTTAAGCAAGCCTCTAGAAGTTGGAACATCCGTTTTGATGAAACAATCAAAAAGTTTGATTTTATCAAAAATGAGGATGATCCATGTGTGTACAAGAAGGTTAGTGAGAGTGTTATTATTTTCTTGATATTATATGTAGATGACATATTATTGATAGAAAACAATGTATCCTTGCTGCAAGAAGTGAATGAATGGTTGTCCAGCAAGTTCTCCATGAAAGATTTGGGAGAAGCAGCCTACATACTAGGTATTAAGATCTATAGAGATAGATTTAGGAGGTTGCTTGGATTGTCCCAATCAACGTACATAGATAAAGTGCTAAATGGTTTAGCATGGAGGAATCCAAGAAGGGATTCCTACCGGTATCGCATGGGATACATCTATCCAAGGACATGAGTCCTAAGACCCAAATGGAGAGAGAGCACATGAATAGGAATCCATATGCCTCAGCAATCGGATCCATCATGTATGCGATGCTATGTATGAGATCTGATGTTTCTTATGCATTGAGTATGACTAGTAGATACCAGGCAAACCCTGGTGAGAAACATTGGATGGCCGTCAAGAATATCCTTAAGTACTTACGAAGGACTAAGGATATGTTCTTGGTTTATAGCATACCCAAACTCATAGTTCAGGGTTATACAGATTCTAGTTTTTAGTCTGATAAAGATGATTATAAATCTCAATCAGGCTATGTCTTTATACTCAATGGCGATGCAGTCAGCTGGAAAAGTTTCAAGCAGGAGACGAGTGCCGACTCTACGACCGAAGCTGAGTACATCGCAGCATCAGATGCAGCCAAAGAAACCGTTTGGATCAAAAAGTTCATCACTGAACTTGGTGTGGTTCCAAGCATTGCTAATCCAGTACACTTGTATTGTAACAACAATGGAGCTATTGCGCAAGCTAAGGAGCCAAGGTCTCATCAGAGGTCCAAACATATACTCAGGAGATACTATATAATTAGAGAGATTATTAGTAAAAATGATGTAAAAATAGAATGAGTCACCACTGAGAATAATGTAGCTGATTCGCTCACTAAAGCCCTGCCGCAGCTGAAGCATGATAATCATGTTAAGTCACTCGGTATTAAATACATGGGTGAATAACTCTAGTGCAAGTGAGAGATTATTAGTGTATGCCCTAGATCCAATTGGATTGAATGCTGTATACATTCTATGAATACAAATCAAATAAAATGGTTTCTTTACCTATTCAGATGTCTTTTATTTGATATATTTTTTCTGTGAGATAAAGTCCAAAGAATATGAACCGTGCATATGGAATTTGTAATAGAGATTACAAATTGTGAGATTCAAATTGCACGTTATGGTTCAATTCTTTAAACTTCCCTAGTCGATGTGTAGATGGGACTGGACACCATCGAACACCGTGAGATTGTACACATTGCATATCCTCACCCTTGGGGTGAGCAGCTGATTTCACAAGCTGAAGTATGAAGATACTTAGATAGGTGTGTGGATGCTCATTATTGTAACGATGTATTGGATGATCCGTACAGAGATCTCATATGGATATTCTATATAGTGTCGATGGTTTATCTCTAATGACGGTGGTTTGAGTGATCCTTTGACTTGAGATCTTCATTGCATCTCATGTGTCGAATGTCATGCTTTGACGGCATCCAAACGTCGCTCTAGCCACGGGTGGCAAATATGGTGTCGATTGAGTATGACATGAAGCACATGAAGATGGTGTTTGATCAAGACAGGATTCATTCGCTTGATAGAAAGGGTTATATCCCACGGCCACTTGATGGATTAAATTGATTGTTAAATCCTTGCAAGGTTGAGTTGGAATTCGAAATGGTTTCGAAGTTCTAATTCATATGAGTCAATTTTTTTTGAGATTAAGTAAATAAATATCAATTACAAGGTTGATACATTCCATACCACTGATTGATCTGAAATATGTGACGAAAGGATTTGATCATATGGTAACTGTTCATGGACAGGTGTTGTTGATGGTCACATCAATAAAACCTTTAGCAGTTGGGTGCTTATGATGCTTTGCTAGAGGCCTCTCATGATCTATAATCATGTTGTTGACTTGGACAAAGAGTTGTCCAATCATTCCTAGGGTCTATGATTAGGACATGATTATTGCCAATATGTTAAAGGGCCTAAATGGTCACACGCATTAAGGAGAATTTTGGATGAATTAAAATGAGAATTAAATTAGATTTAATTTAGATAAGATGATCAATTAAATATTGGGTGAGACCCAATTTAAAGAAGATAAAATAATAATGGATATGATCCATTATAGTAGAAGGAATGTTAAGGAGAAATTATTTGTGCATATGATGAACAAATAATTAGATACCCAAATATGACTTGATCCATGTGATGGATGGCTCTGATTATTCAGGTATGAATGGCCAATTTCAGCCATGTGAAGATGGAATTATGCCCATGGGATGAGGCATGATGAATCTCTACGGTTCGATGATGAACACGTACAAATTGGGGCATATAGTTATGAGATAACCAACTCCTAATTTTAAAGGCTAAGATTATGACACTTGGATTAACGTTACCATGAGAATGAGAGTTTCTTCTATTTCCTTGGATTAACGGTACCATGATATTACCATGAGAATGAGAGTTTCTTCTATTTCTTTGGATTAACGTTACCATGACGTTACCATGAAAAGAGGTATCTTCTTCCTTGGAACGTTTCTTTCTCATCCTATAAATATGGTTCCTTCCTCCTAGGAAGATAGAGCATAAGAAGAAAAAGATTAGATCTTTTAGATCTTTAGAGATATCTTATGTATTTCTATAAGGGGATTCAAGAGGCGCTAGCACCCCTCTCTCCCAAAGTATCATCTTCATACCTTGAAGGTCTTCATCCACTCTTCTCCGCCTCTCTCCCGAAGTATCATCTTCATACCTTGAAGGTCTTCATCCACTCTTCTCCATATGGATCACCGTTAGAGGCCGAACACGTGGACGGCTAGTGGCAGAGGATTCACCGGCTTCATCCTTTTCTACATCGATAAAGGACTCATGTATGAATAAATCTAATACTTTAGATTTTATTTGAGATTTAATGAATATGTTTATAAGGATCCTGGGCATCTAAAAATTTTATATTATATCTTCTTGTATATTTTCATGAATTTGATTCATATTTAGAATACATAATTTCCATCATTATGGGCATATCACACAACTCCCAGAGCCCCTATGGGAGAGACTCCTTTCACCCTCGTCTTCGGATCCGAAGCGATCATCCCAGTGGAGATCGGCCTTCCTAGCACCCGGGTAGAAATGTATAAAGAGGATGATAACCCTGATCAGTTGAGAGCTAATATGGACTTCATCGATGAAACCCGAGACCTTGCATGGCTTAGGATGGCCACCTTCCGCCAGCGGGCTGAGAAATATTATAATGCCCGGGTCCGCCCCAAGACGTTCCGCCCCAGAGACCTGATTCTTAGAAAAGCTGAGGTGTCCAAGCCAACCGAAGGAGGCAAGCTATCGCCAAACTTGGAAGGACCATATCGAGTCGTAAAGGCGTTTTCACAAGGAGCTTACAAACTGAAAGGGATGGACGGACAACCGATTCCACGCACTTGGAACATCGGTAATCTCCGCCGATACTACTAGTAAAAAATGTATTAAGTGAATGATTATAGAAAAACTAGTTTTCAAATTTTATTGTTCGATCTAAAGTAAGGACCTCGACGGCCCGAAGGGCACAGACACCCCGGACAGGTGCGAGAAACCTCCGGAGGTTCAAGTCTTGTGTTCTAGGCGGCCCCGAGTCAAACTCTCGGGCCGGCACGAGAAACCCCCGTGAAAGTTTTTCAAAAGGATCTCGGCGACCCGAAAGGCACAGATACCCCGGACCGGCGTGAGAAACCTCCGGAGGTTCAAGTCTTGTGTTCTAGGCGGCCCCGAGTCAAACTCCCGGGCCTGTGCGAGAAACCCCCGTGAAAGTTTTTTAAAAGGACCTCGGCAGCCCGAAGGGCACAAACACCCCAGTCCGGCACGAGAAATCTCCAGAGGTTCAAGTCTTATGTTCTAGGCGGCCCCAAGTCAAACTCCCAAGCTGGTGCGAGAAACCCCTGTGAAAGTTTTGCAAAAGGACCTCGGCGGCCCAAAGGGCAAAGACACACCGGATCGGCGCGAAAAACCTCCGGAGGTTTAAGTCTTGTGTTCTAGGCGGCCTCGAGTCAAACTCCCGGGCCGGCACGAGAAATCCCCGTGGAAGTTTTTTAAAATGACCTCGGCGGCCCAAAGGGCACAGACACCCCGGACCGGCGCAAGAAACCTCCGAAGGTTCAAGTCCTATGTTCTAAGCGGCCCCAAGTCAAACTCCCGGTCCAGCGCAAGAAACCCCTGTGGAAGTTTTTCAAAAGGTCTCAGTGGCCCAAAGGGCACACACCAGACCGACGCGAGAAACCTCCGGAGGTTCAAGTCTTGTATTCTAGATAGCCCCGAGTCAAACTCCCGGACCGGCATGAGAAACCCCCGTGGAAGTTTTTCAAAAGGACCTCGGTGGCCCAAAGGGCACAAACACCCTGGACTGGTGCGAGAAACCTCTAGAGGTTCAAGTCTTCTGTTCTAGGCGGCCCTGAGTCAAACTCCCAGGCCGGCGCAAGAAATCTCTGTGGAAGTTTTTCAAAAAGACCTCGGTGGCCCAAATGGCACAGACACCTCAGACCGCGCGAGAAAACTCCGGAGGTTCAAGTCTTGTGTTCTAGGCGGCCCCGAGTCAAACTCTCAGGCCGGCGCGAGAAACCCCCGTGGAAGTTTTTCAAAAGGACCTCGGCGGCCCAAAGGGCACAGACACCCCGGACCGGCGCGAGAAACTTTAGGAGGTTCAAGTCTTGTGTTCTAGGCGGCCCCAAGGCAAACACTCGGGTTGGCGCAAGAAACCTCCGTGGAAGTTTTCAAAAGGACCTCGGTGGCCCAAAGGGCACAGACACTCCGGATCGGTGCGAGAAACCTCCGGAGGTTCAAGTCTTGTGTTCTAGGCGGCCCCGAGTCAAACTCCCGGGCCGGCACGAGAAACCCCCATGGAAGTTTTTCAAAAAGACCTTGGCCCAGAGGGCACAGACACCCCGGACCGGCGCGAGAAACCTTCGGAGGTTCAAGTCTTGTATTCTAGGCGGCCCCGAGTCAAACTCTCGAACCGGTGCAAGAAACCCCCGTGGAAGTTTTTCAAAAAGACCTCGGTAGCCCAAAGGGCACAGACACCCCGGACTGGTACAAGAAACCTCCGAAGGTTCAAGTCTTGAGTTCTAGGCGGCCTCGAGTCAAACTCTCGGCTGGTGCGAAAAACCCCCGTGAAAGTTTTTCAAAAGGACCTCGGTGGCCCAAAGGGCACAGACACCCCGGACCGGCACGAGAAACCTCCGGAGGTTCAAATCTTGTGTTCTAGGCAGCCTCGAGTCAAACTCCCGAGCCGGCACGAGAAACCCCCATGGAAGTTTTTCAAAAGGACTTCGGCGGCCCAAAGGGCACAGACACCCCGGATCGGCGCGAGAAACCTCGGAGGTTCAAGTCTTGTGTTCTAGGTGGCCTCGAGTCAAACTCTTGGGTCAGCACGAGAAACCCCTGTGGAAGTTTTTCAAAAGGACCTCGGCGGTCCAAAGGGCACAGACACCCTAAACCGGCACGAGAAATCTCCGGAGGTTCAAGTCTTATGATCTAGGCGGCCCCGAGTCAAACTCCTGGGTCGGCGTGGGAAGTCCCCCGTGTAATTCTCATGTTTCGAACAATTAGGACAACAGATTATCACACATACTCAAGGGAATGGGGATGTTTTGCCAAACGTCGAGGTACGGTTACCTAGAAGGTCGAAAGACTGTTGATGGGATCAGTGTAAAGATCAAAACAACACACAAAATTATCAAAAAGATTTGCCATTAATGTGTTGTCATACAAAAGGCCAATTTTGGCCGCATTACAAAATATAAAAAGAATAAAAGAAAGCCAAAATCAAGGCTCGGAGGACTCGATTCATCCTCCACAGGCTGGATATCATTGAGGTTACCTAGCTAGTGAACTTGAAGAATCGTCTCTTTACACTTCTCGAAGCCCTTGGCGTAGGCGTCAACTACTGCTTCGCTACACTCGGCCGTGAATTCGGCGGAGCCTTTGTAAGCCTCCACAACACTTTGGGCTTGCTGGTCGGCAGCACTGACCTTGATCATGGCTTCAGCCTGAGCAGCCGTTACACTATCCTTGGCCTGAACTTCGGTGACGATCAGTTTAGCCAAAGTTTCTCTAACCTCCTCTTCAGCGGAGGCCAACTTCTCCTCAATGGAAGTCAGCCACTTCTCGGCATTGGCCAATCTCCTCCGTAGCTCAGGCCTCAAACTCAAGTAACTCTGCCCTATCTTCTGCCGCAGCTGCTCTCTTCGGCTTGAGTTACCCTGAGAAGAGCACTCTCCAGCTTTTACTCGGTTGGCCCCAGCCTCAACATGGCTTCGACCAGCTTGGCATCAGCCACTTGAGCCTTTCTCTCGGCTTCTTTGACTTAGGACTTAAGAGCCCGACCCTCTTCTTTTTCGGCCCTTAGTGCATCGAACACTGCAAGCTCCCGAGCTTTGACCTCAGACAACTCCCGAGTCAGCTCATTCACCTGAGCCTTGAGAGCATCCAACTCAGGTGAGCCCTGCTTCTGGTTGCCCGAACCTCCAATGCAAGCGTTCTAAAGAACGAATGCACTTTTAGATGCCTGCACACACCAGAGGGTGAGAGACCAATTATAATTAACCCAAAGAAAGAGGGAGCTAGGGATCCCGTATAGTTACCTGAAGGATGGCAGTGAAGAAAGTGTCAGGGATTGCTCCAGCGGCTGGCGTCAAAGCTCGGCTTGGAGATTGGGCAAAGTCGAGCGGCTAAGCAAACGCTCGGCTAGGAGACCCTAGCGAATTGTGTTGACCCTAGGTGGCCAACTCGAAAGACCCTCGTCGGAGGGCACCACTACCCCCTCCTGGGGTGAGCGAACATCGAGGATCTCGCTCTCAGCTTCGGCGGGTAACGGAGATCCCTCCCTCGCTGGCTCCTCTCGAATTCCTGCCAGAGGGACTCCCATTGGCGGCTCCTCTTGAATCCCAGCCGAAGGAACCTCCGTTACTAACTCCTCGACAGAGGGGTCCCTCTCCCTCGCTTCCCCTGCCAATGTGACCTTGGGGGAGGAGGGCGGCCACTCTGCCCGTTTTGCCTTCTTGGGCGCCGCCCTCGCTGGGCCTCCGACAACAAATCTGTAGAAAACCTCATCTCTGCACCATAGAAGCAGAGAGTCAAAAGACAAAAGCAAAAACAATAAAACAAACACAACATGACAAGAAACCATGAACAAGCGGGGGCGTATGTACAAATATATGTACATAATAAACAAATAAAGAATAAAAGAAAGGATGAGGAAACCGCGGCCAACAGCCAAGGAAGGTAGCGCTCACCGGATCTCGGTGAGGGTGCCTCCGGTGCTGCTAAGGCCTCACGAAGGTTGCCCTTCAACAGCAACTCTGCACAAGGAGGGACGATAGAGGAAGGCTTCGAAAAGTTCTCGGTCCCTTTCCTCTATGGCTGAATTATTATTGGGGCTGGTGTCAGGAAAACTCCAAGACGTCTTCACCCCCTCACATGAACATAAAAGAAACGTGACTTCCACTCTTTGACCTTCGAGGGCAAGTCCAGCTTAAGAACCCTTTTGGGACGGAAAGCAAAACTCCACCATTCGCTCTTCGAGGAGTTTCTAAGTTTGTACAGAGCTCGAAAAAGAGAGACCCGGGCGGGGGCACCATGGAAATGGCAAAGAACTATGAATGCGTATATAATTCGGATGGAATTTGGGGTTAGTTGCGCAGGATTAGGTTGTACCTATCTAGAAGATTTAAAAAGAAAGAATGGAGAGGAAGGCGGAGCCCACTCCTGAGGAATTCCTCATAAAGTGCGACTCCTCCTCCTCGGCCATAGGTCACCTTATCACTGTGCCAAGGGGTAGACAGACAAATGCTGTCAGAATGTTATACCGGACCCTAATCCTCCTTATGTCCTAGTCTTTTAAGGTGGAACATATCTCCCCTGGGCCCACGGAGGTGGATCTAGAAGGAGATACCGAACGAGGTGGTAAAGGTGGAACCCTAGGGGTTGGAGAGGGGGCCCTAGCCATTGGGGGAGGAACCTCACCTGAGGGAACCTCACCTAAGGAACCTCGCCTGAGGACGAACTAATAGCCTTAGAACGACCAGGAATAGTGATACCGCCGGGAGCACAGCGGTGGGCTTCAAGAATCTCTTCCCTAGATGGTTCAACTAAAGGCCTCTTGCCCTTCCTATCGGTTTGAGGATCCATCGAAAAGAAAGGAGTACACAAGGAAAGCCAAGAAACTAACCTCGGAATAGAAGGACAGAAGCAAAAGGAAGCTCAGTGCTTAGAGGATGGATGAGAAGCAAAAGGAGCGTATAAGTGATAGAAGACAAAAAGGGGGTGGGCGGGATAATATTAATTCTTCAAATTTCGAAGACCCGCCCATCATGAAGAGCAAATCTGCGAACGCCGAATCGTGACCCAAGTGTCACTGGCCCATAAGTGGGGGACGTTTCCCCCAATGAAATGGAGCCGCCAAAGTAATTCAGTCACGTAACCTTCTTTTTTGTTAGTTACGAGGCGTTTCTTTTAAGTAATAAAAGAATTCTTAAGAATACTTAATCTCCCTGAGGCATACGCCCACCATTAATGAGGCGTGGCACAACAAATCTAATTATGCGAGAATTTTTTGCGCTCCTTTCTCTTGGCAAGTGCCGTGCACATGAGGACCAAGACTCAGGAGCGAGGGGGCATGATGTGGTTGGTAAAGGCCACGTGTATGATGCGGCTGGTAAAAGCTGCGTGGTAACCAAATGATAATCGGCAATATATGATGTAGCTTGTAAAATCCACATGGTAATCAAATAGTAAGCGGCCCCTAGCCGGTCCTAGGCAGCCTCGGTAGTAAGCGGCCGACCCCAGGGCCGGTCCTGGGTAGCCTCTGTAGTAATCAGCCCCTAGCCGGCCCCAAGGCCGGTCCTAGGCGGCCTCGATAGTAATCAGCCCTAGACGGCCCCAGGGCGGGTCCTAGCGGCCTCGGTGGTGACCAGCCCCTAGGCGGGGGTTGCTTTCTAGAATCTTGCAGATTTAACAAGATAAGAGACGTCAATTCTGACATCATCTTCAAAGGATCTCAACCCAAAAATTTAATGACTCTGGCTAAATAAGCATCAAAAGGCGATTACCTACCATAAAGTATCAATCACTTCGAGTCAGAAAAGCCATTAAGGCCCAAAATGTCATTAGCAGAATTTAATGACTCTGGCTAAATAAGCATCAAAAGGCGATTACCTGCCATAAAGTATTAATCACTTCGAGTCAGAAAAGCCACTAAGGCCCAAAAAGTCATTAGCAAAATTTAATGACTCTGGCTAAATAAGCATCAAAAGGCTATTACCTGTCATAAAGTATCAATCACTTCGAGTCAGAAAAGCCACTAAGGCCCAAAAAGTCATCAATAGAATTTAATGACTCTGGCTAAATGAGCATTAAAAGCCGATTATTCCTAAAAAAATACTCGGAACAATGGATGCGGATCCAATCTGATCAGCTCTGACATTCTATCTATAAGAATGCTAACACGTCATGATATTCGGACTTTAGCAAAGAAAAATGCTGATAAAAGGGAGGTAAGAGCAAACAGAAAGAGGGATTTTTCTTAAGCCTGAAAAACCCGCTTCTTCCACACATCTCTTCTTCTCAAAAAATAGCGACTGTGATCCTGGTTGCTAACTTGGGTATCGGAGGGTCCTAACTGGAATCTCAGTTATGGGACTTCTTGCAGGACTCTGAAGATGAAGGAGTGATCCCGGTGCATCCCGGAGTGACAACTGACACTTAAGGACAGTAGCTCAAAGTGACTAGGCATCAACGCTCTGCATACTTTTAAAAGACTGTTGGATGCCATGAATGCATATATTAAAACATAGGCGTGTCATGTACCCGATTCCCCCTAATTTGTGTATGTTTCCTGATAGCTTATGTGATAACACAAAGCAGCTGTAGTAGTATCGTCGCAGTGCATAGCAGATCAGGTCAAGTATTTTCCCTCAGTTTCTTCTGCCTAAAAGTCTGAACGCATTAGCTGCTTTTCGTTGTGTTGTAAAAGAAAAGTTAAAGACCTGGCTTAAACTCAGCTTGATATGAAATAAATAAAAACAATGTGATGACTCAACAAAACCATCTCTCTTAATTAACAAATACTGGCCGGTTCTCATCTTTCCTTTCTTGAAATCATGAACATTTATCCCAGCCAATAACTGAATAGCTATTTCATAATTTATACAATAAAAAATAACTGTTTCTTTTCGACCTTTGTACTTATAGTTTAAAGATTGCATGGTGTTGTGTAACCGGTGAAGGATCTCCGTTCATTGGAGATTTGAAGAAATTGTGTTCATTTGAGTAAATTTCCTACTTCAGGCAATTTGACTGCACTTGACTAAACTTCATTCTTGTTTTGTTCTGCAAGCCTCTGAGTATCTATTTTGTGGATTTGTTGTCTAAATTAAATCCAAATATGAGAAGTAATCTCGTTTTGGTTATGGGTTGTGCCATTGCATTTTGCTGACATGCAGGTGAATTGGCTTTGGGACGAGTGCACTGCTGGTAGATCAAGCTCATCTACCGAGCCTTACGGGCCTTCTTGTGCTGCTGAGTGCTCCACTTCAAGTAAAAATGGAAGTGCACTTCATGGAAGATGATGTTCCACAGATTGTGGCGGTGGAAGGCTTTGCGTCATGTGATTTCCACTGGTTTCATTCATGTGATATTATTTACTCATCATCTTGCAGCCTATAGGCCTATTCTCCCACATGGAATTTGAGATGTCTGTTTCCAAGGCTTAGAAGAATGGGACTAATAACATTCTGGTCCAGCAATGCTTTATCAAGAGATTTTGATCATATCTATTGTCAACAAATGCTTGAAGGGAAGCTTATATTGGTTATCCTATCCTTAAAAGCTTTCTTTCTAGCTGCTTGGGTAAATCTGCTAATAAAAGACTTTTAGGCATGATTTCGCATAGATACTGTAATGCCTTAAATTCATATGCTGATCCAATTAACTGCTAATAGGTTGAAATCGCATGGCTCAAAACTCAAATGCAAATTAATGGATAGCAACTAGACTTGAGTTATAAACACAATACATTTTTTTTCATCCAATGTGTAATTATATTTGTAGTATCATGCGAGTCGAATCGTTGGTGCTGTAATGATAGCTCTACGTCATGGTGAAACTCCCCCATCATCCCATGAATAATTTTTTTCTTATATCCATCAACTTTTGCATACTCGGATCGGCTCTAATAACATTTGTAATGCTTCTAGCTCCTGCTGATTTAATTAACTACTAGCAAGCTGAAACCATATCGCATAAAAAAATTCAAATGAAAGTTAATGAATAGTAAGTAGATTTAAATTATAAGTATATCATATATTTTTTTTATCTAATATAAAATTAAATTTAAAGTATCACACTACCTAGTTTCAAAATCCAATGTCTCGATCACCACGTAGGTTTGCTCTCTGCACTTAACATGCGTTGCTCAGAGTTGAGCATGGTCGGTTAATATATTAAAATTCTGTGGAGACACCTATAATTTCTACATGTCCTCGTCCTTGGAAAATATTTAAATTGAAGGTGGCTTGGCTTGCCAAGTGCTCTTGTGATGGCTGTACTAGAAATAAAAAATATGCAACCATGGAGTTGTTGATGCTTGGTTTCCAACAGGCTAGCTCAGCCCATTCAGAATTGCTTCAACTCATATTCTCTGCTTGATTTTTCTCAATATATATATATTTCTCTGCACTTTTTTTTTTTTCTCTTCACCTAACATGCTGGCGCATTTGATGTCGGCAAACTCTATACATGGTTGATTTCAACAACATTCCTGAGTATGATTAGATGTGATTTGTCTTATATGCTTGTTGGCTTTCATCCAAGAACAATTTGATTGCTTAACAACTGTTTGTGTAGCATACTGACACCAGTGTTCATTGAGGCTACCATTTATCCCTGAACTTTCGGGAAAAAGTTTCAGCCGGGTTATGCAATTGCTGTAACTCTTCTGATAGCCTCCTAACGGCAGTGGCAGGAGATGGTCTAACATTGATCACCTTGGAAAATAATTGTAGGATTTTAAGTTCCTCAGAAGCATGAAGAGATTGCACCAGTCCAAGTTCATTTAATTTCTCAACAAGGTCATGTCTAGAGGAAGCAACATATAATTATCATACTCCGGGGGAAGAATCACAGGTTTAGAACGAGCAGCATGTAATTAAGTCTAACAGCAACACGCTCCCAGGGCCTCTAGCCTCATATTTTAAGGACATGCTTTACAATTTAGCAGTCCTCAGTCGAAATTACAGCCCTTGTATCAAGGCTCAAGTAATTCCATCAAGCATAAACAGACCATTGAGGACGTCATCCCAGCATGAGGTGTTTGTTATTTCCATGCACTACTATGTCATGAAAATTTCCTAATGTTAAACAATATAGATTTATCACAAAAGCTGAACATGGTAAATGGTAATGTGCAAATAGGTGCTGTTCTCTCTGTCACATGCTCCCAATGTGATCAAGATGATCGCTGCAATAGGTGGAAGGAACAGCGGATAGCTCCACCCGTCCTGTCCATTCCTCACCAGGTTTCAAGGTAATTGGTTTTCTATCGCAGCACCATCCACGCAGAGCATCTGTTTGTATTCCTCATCTCCAAAATCAGCCATGATTTTGGACTTCTTCTCCCATGGATTCCAGACAACTGTAAAAGAAGAGGGGGTAAAAAAAAAAAATTAATCAGCCCATGAACTGAAAACATCTCTATAAACCGAAGGTACTCTTAAGAATCTTCACCCTGCAATCTCACATGGATTCCCTCCACAAATTTTCAAATGTAGATGAAGCTAAAATATATACCTCGCCCATTTAATTTATTGCACATTAAATATCATCAAGTTGCATAGACACCTAGCCCCCAAGGTACAAAGTTGTTCGGACACAAAAAGCTAGGAGTGACGTTACATTTATTAATCCCTTGATCGGTGAAGGGTCAATATATATATATATATATATATCATTACTTTACCAAAACAAAGATCACATGGAGAAAAATCCAATGTTCACATGCTGATGAACTTGCCGGCATCTTCGCTGTAAGAGGTACTGGTTCAATGACAACAAGATAATTAAACATACCTTTCCAAAAGTTAGGGAATCAAAACTCTATACTCGAGAAGTTGGGTGCCAAAATTTAATCTCCCCTGGGTAAATGGCATTGCAATATATATATTTAACCATGCAAACATGAAAGTGATGTAGAACTTTAATATGAGTGCAACTTTTACATGTACAAGAGCTTTTTATGTCTAGGGACCACGAAAGTACAGACATGTTTTCTGACATGCCTCTCTGAAATTTACATTTGCAGGAATCCTTATTCCAAGAAGAATATTGTGCAGTATTGAGTTCTTGTCTTTGTGTTCATCTATCAGTCTAGCATTTTTATATGCGCAGGAGAAAAGGATTTTATGACAGTCCCAACACCAGACAAGCTGATTGCATTCAAGGGACAGAGAAAATCAGATGCATAATATAAATTGATTTCTCCTGTTAGAACTTAGAACCATATATCAAACACTAAAAAATAGCAAGCACATGCAAATCAACCACAGAAATGAATGTGCAGATTTGGACAAGTTATCATCAACAATTGAAATGCGTGTGCAGATTTTGGACAAGTTATCATCGACAAGGGAAATGAATGTGCAGATTTTCAACAGGTTACCAAGAAAGACTATCCTAGTCACCGGGAAAGAGCATCTTACCAACATCTGGCAGCCCTTCCTTTCTTATAACAAAAGTCCGTTTCTTTTCATGGTCAAGTACAGCTATTACATTTGGAGAACCAAGATAAACTCGATCAACCTGCAAAATTAACAATAAATTGCAATCTTTGGTCACCAAGACTAAAAACAAACATTTATTAGGCATGCCGTATTAATGCATGTTGATTTTCTGAGTAACTGCATATTTAGAAATTCCTAAGAACCGTGATAACCCAAGGATGGAAAACTAGTTTCAGGCAGCCAACATCTTTATGATCTGAAGACCAATAGATGCAAATTTTAGAGACAACTAGATTTAAATAAAGACAGGATCTAAGTACATTGCATGATAGTAGTCACAGTTTGGAACATCCTTGTTATTTCAAACAATCAGCATCAAAATTCTAGTCTAAACATTTGGCTTTCCATATCTTCAAGATGCCATATGTGGCAAATTCACAATGTTTTCATTATCCTTAGTGAACTTCAGTTTGATACCTGTGAATTATCAGAATGAAGATGAAGCATTAAAATACAGCACCGACCATCAAATACCATCAGAAAGTGGGGGGGAGGATAGGTTATCAAAAGAAAAATGCAATAAAAAAAACTCAACAATTTAACTTCTAATACATTTAAACTGTCCGTTCATACTATTTTGCAAGAAGCAGAGACATGTACATCATGTTTTCCAATCTTACATGGCATTATAGAGTAGGTATATGGCTCGATGAAGTTTTGTTTAGGGGAAGGGGGAAAAAAGAGAGAGAGAGAGAGAGAGAGGTTTCTCAAAAACACTATTAACCAAAAAGGGTTTACCTCAGTCTCAAATGTTATGGCATCTCCTTGTTCTGTAAAGCGCTCTCGTTGGCAAAGATTGTCCAGATAATCAAGTGTCTCCAAACCTTCTATCCTCACCTCACTGCAGATAAGGTTCATGTATATGACAAAGTGAGAATATCTCGGCTTTACAAGTCTATAAATAAATCATTTGGAGCAATTTAGGAGAAAGATGAATAACCAGACAAGTTGAATAATGTTTTCTGACTCTGAAAACAAATAATTTTGATAGCATAAGAACTCATACTAAAGAAATCAAGACTGTCACAGAGATGCAGTATGAACTCATACTTTAGATGCAATCAAAATTTATATCACCATAAATCGCATGAACTTGTTGTCCGGTTCTTTCTACCACAATTTGAAATCTATATTTCAATATTTATGCTAATTGGCACCCGGAAGAACTTATCTTCTGAAGATCAAGATTTTTATGCAATTAAAAAGGGATCTGACAGGCCCATGTCATGGACCTCTAGAAAATATTTTGGTGCTGACAAACAGATGAAAGGACCAAGAGACCAGAACCAAAAATCTATGATTTGTTTCCACTTGTTCTGAGATACCATATATCAGATTTCATTTAAGCATGCTTGCTCTAGTTATATATAAAGTTTGGCTATGGATATTTATAGATTGAACCAGTTCCCTCCTTTCACACATCAAGGTCAGAGAATAAACTAGTTAAGATCTTTGAAACTAGCTGCACTAAACAAAGCAAGAAAATATAATGAATGTTATCTCTGCACTTGACACAAAAGAATGTTGAACTTTATCTTTGTTAGATACATTATGAACAATCACCCACCAACACTTGTTAAAGGAGAAACTTTTGCATCACCAGCTCAGAGACTAGAGCAATGTTTCAAGTCTTGGTACCAAGCCTCATGCCAATATCTTATCGATATAATATGGTACACCCTATATCATCAGACAGTACATTGTTGAAGCAACATAGCAATTGATACCATGTGCTGGCTAGGGGGGTGTGTCGAGCCCTCTACTGGTACCGATACCCCATTAAGTTGGTAGTCTGCACCTCGTACCACCAAGTATGGTACAGTACTTAGAACACACTAGTGTTTATGGCAAAAGACATATCATGCCATTTTAGCAGTAAAAAGGAGTATAATTGCACATTAAATGGAAAGTATGTTCATTGTCAACTTTTGATATGGATGATATGGTCCCTATCTCTAACTAAACAAAATTAACTATGCCATAATGATAAGAAAATATACCTGATGTCAGAAACAGAGAATATGTGTGATAAGCAAATGAGAAGCTAAAAGGCTTCCCATCAATATTTCTAATACGTGATATCAGTGCGAGGCCTCCATCCATTGCAAGAGATACTCTAAGGCGGAACTCAAACTGCAATCCCAAATAATGTTGATAATAAGATATGCAAAATGATGGAACTAAAATAAAATAGAGAGATGAAAGAATGATGAGACAAAAGTGAAAAAGAAATATAAAAAAAATTGAAGCACAAAAAATGCAGTATAAATGGTCAATGTATGTTGCCTGATATGTCACTCATTTATATGTTTGGCAAGGCAGAAGTGGGCGGGATCATCCAGCTGCACATAAAGTACACATTTGCCCTCAGTTTCAACATGACCATGTAAAGCATGTTTCAACACAACAAAGTATGATATTTTTGCTGTCATCACTATTTTTGGCAGCAACCTCTCTATCAGCTTGATATTAAGAAATTCTTCAAAATAGTCATCATAAAGAACTTTGTATGAGTAATGTAATTAACACTCTGCTCCATCATATGTAATCTTCTTCTCATGTTTGTCACTCAAATCATGTAATTATCTCACTAGGATCCTGCCAAACGGTTTATGTTCCGGTCAAGCAAATACAAGCTTTAATCATTTCGCATCCCTTTATCTTCAGGACTTCTCAGCTTCCCTTTCTGCTTCTCTACTAATTATACATTAGCGACTATCCAATTACTATTCAGCCTGACAGGAGGCACCCTCAGGTCCTTGGTACCTAAATAAATTTGAATAAGGCCTTCCCAAGCCTTTGATAATTTTGTGGACATATACTCTCTCGACAGGACTACATAGTTGGTATACCTCATCATATATGACCAATTTGCCTCTTGCCAATGGCTTAACATCCAGCAAGATGGCAGTACTCAGCTGAGTTTTGATGTTAAAGCTAATAAAAGTTGAATTGCCATTCAGATTGCCTGTAATGATAAATGCTCAATGAGTTCTCTAATTTCAAACTCGAGTTCTTATCAATAAATGTGTTCATGGGAAAGAAACATCAATCTGAGAAAACAATTTATTACAATGATAAAACTGTTTGTTATAATAATGTTTATTAATTTTCAAATACCAACTTAGCATGATTACCGGCAAAGGAGATGTCTGTTTAAAACAAGCATGATGACTATAATAGTAACAGCACAATTCTAAATAGAAAATTAGTTATTAAAGAAGTCGTTATTAATTTATCGATAATGCCCTTAATTTAATGGAGTACATCTAACGTGCATCAAGTTCTGTAAAAAGTTTCCAAACGGCAACTATATTTAGGCAGACTGCACTTATTTTTCCAGATGAGAATTAAAATCTCTTGTTCTTGATACCATATATTTCCTATTAAGGTAAAGAATGATTCTCTCCCCTCATAAAGTCTAAAGCTATAAAAGGCAAAACAGTTTAAGAAATGTGCCAATAAAAATGATTTGAACTTGAGATAATTGCAAACATTTAGTTAGGTGTATACAAGTAATATATCAACAACCTGATCATTTCCCGGGAAAGATCAAATCAACCTATTCAAGTCAATCTTTCCAGTTAGTGACATGATTCACTTCTTAAGTTCTTTTCATGTAAATAAAATATCCGGAACCTTATGTCCAGAAATCATGTCGATGCATAAGTTCCATATATCACTATTCCTGTCCTCACTATGTAAAACAATGTGAGAATTGCCTACAAGTGAAAACCCCATACCAGTGTGGCCAGTACTTCAGATCATCTTCTGATGGTTTAAACAGCAGGTCAACAGAAATTTTTCCATGGCTATCATTGGGGTGTAAAGGTGGAGGATCGTTGTCAATACTCCATGTCTTGTTCCTTGCAAATCCATGTTCCAGTGAACCACCATTGCCAAACTACAAAGTAAAGAACCCCATACCAGAGAAAAATGAGATGACTGGCTGATCTGACATAGAAAACTATCAGAGTGATAGACACCACCTGCGGAAAACATATAGGAATTCCTCCCCGCATTGCTTTTGGTGGCTTAAAGATCGCCTGAGTTCAGAAATCAGCATAATGTTAGAGTGTATTGATAGAATATTTCAAGCAGAAGTCTCCAGAAGAATTGATGATGCCAGGCACAAACAGAAGATATCAGGAAACGCAAGTACTTCAAACATCAGTTTTCTTATAAAGATGCATATTTCGTTTTTACATTTCAAGGATAGGAATGAATGGTCTGAAATTTTGTAAAATATAACACAAGCCAGACAAATCCTAATAGGTTTGAATTCCCAAAAGTGATACCCATGAGATACAGCAGTTTTTAAAATAGCATACAGCTCAATGTATAAATAACCGTATAGCTGAGCTATCTTTCAGAATCTACAATAACACTTCCAGCGCAGAAAACATCACATGTTTAGATTCATAATGCTGGGTGTCATCATTACCTAGAGAGACAAACTTGAAGGTTGTTATTGTGAATTATCTTAAAATGGTGCATCAATGGTGTTCAGGTGCATGTTAGCAGTCCGTCCAAAAGATCTACAATAATGCATCTGATATATTGGTTTGTCTCAATCACAAAATATTGCCAACGCCATTACATCTAGCGATACCAGAGCATATATGATTGATATCACACGACAGTCTTCAATATCTCAAACACAAGACGAAATCCAAGATCATATCCAATTCCCAAGTTAGCATGTTATATTCTACTTTTGCTTCTATAGATTCTCTTGCATGAACACATAAAATATTTATATCCTATAATTTACACACCAAAATATTTGCATAATTGCAGGATGTGGTCACAGTGGCAGCGATAGCAGTGTCATGAAGATCATGAGATTCTCAGCTAACATGTGGATTGGCTAGAGGTTTACATACTCAGGCATACACAGTATCAAGTCAACCATGCTGCACCTCTAATAATACCAAAATAACAATGACCCTGTTGAGTCAGGTCACCAAATCAAGTATTAAACAGCTTTAATTGGAATCAGCAGCAATTTTCTATAAAAGTTTTTAGCAAAATCAAAACATAGGATAGTTCTTTGAAACCTCGAATTTATTCAGTTTGCATCATCGTTAGATTAATTCTTCTAATTATCAATTGGATTCCAGAATGCAAACATATAAATATCATAAAGAAATAATCATACAAGCTGACTTAACATGTAATAGCCCTTCAAGCATGAATGGAAATGAAAGGATTCTGCAAGATTCTCATAACTGCACCTTACTGCTGGTGAACAACAGCTCTTCACCCCGTTCATTCTTCCATGAAACAACCTGCCCGCCATGCAAACTAACCTGGATTGCTGACAGAAGAATTATCAAGACAAACCAGAGAGATGTTTAAAAGCAAAGAACATTAACAGATTCAATTCAGGTGCCTGTATGTCCAAGCTCAGAGTTGAATAATATCAGGCAGCCAACAGAAACACAAACCAAATAAAGGGAAAAAAGATGTACAAAAAAAGAAGAAGAAGAAGAAATAGAAGGGGGAAAATCTCACTCGAGCAGAAGCTCGTGGCGCTTTAAGCGTGACATGATCGATTCCATTCCAGTCCTTCGAAAACTCAAGCTCTGATCTCTGATCCCAAACAGTCACCGAATGACCCATTCTGGAAAAGCAACGTGGATTAACTTTGATCTTCTGCTTCCTCTCTTTAACAGAATCCCCAGAATCCACAAAACTACTCTCCAGACATACAAAGAAGAAGGCTCTACAGCTCAATGAACTAGCCTACAACAGTCATTGTCATATAGTTGGGGATGTGAAATAGTCCCCAGCACTTTTCTTGTGAGTAGGGGGCCTATATCTCGTGAAAAAGGAACAAGAGGGGCATCATCTATCAATCCAACTTCTAAAACCTTCCAAACTCCACCAAGTCCTCCCAACACCCACTCAAGTATTTGCAAGAAAAAGTGGTCCAAAAAACCTGCCATCAATCAGAGAGCTAGAAAGAAACATTGGATACCATTGCAGAACCAAAAGCACTACCTTTCAAGTGAGCATTAAAAGTGCGCCACCGCCCAATAGCCAAAAAGAAAAAGCCCTGATCCCGGTGTCCTATATGTACTCTTGATATATATATTTACCAAAATAGATAAGACCAAATTTGTGATGCGAGAAATCTTAAAAACCACAGATACCTAAATCTAACTGAATATCTATGCTCAAAGATAGACCACGAATCGGTGATAGATCAGAGTCTAAATCTAATTGAATATCTATGCTTAAGGCCTCTAAAATGCACCCAAAAAGAAAATCATTTTTTCTTCACTAAAATACTCTAGTTGCATAAAGTGACTATAACCCGAATACAAAGAAGAAACGAGATAAGATGATACTAGTATCCCAAATTTTTTCCAGCATTCCGACAAAAAGCTAGCAACCTGAAGCTAGTGGTGTGGCAGATTTCACCAAAACCCTGACATTTGGATTTAAAACAGAAAGACTCCGCTTCGAAAATCTCAGAGAGAACCTAAAAGATAGCGCAAATTTTACAACAACGACAGTGGACTCGGAAAGAGAAGAGCTATTTAAAGTTGTCAAATTATTATTATTATTATTATTCTGTCAAGATGATGAATCTGACACCAGTATAATCCGTCAGAAAGATCGAAAAGAGATGTTCAAAATGGAAACTCTTTCCAAAGTGCAGAACTATGATACCTCATAAAACGCCACAAAAGACCAGACTTTCCCCCCGGATCGCCCAACAACCCAATCCTCACCAGGAAGCCGATCGCAATGCTCGAGAGCATTAAAAACTCGAACCAGGCCGTGCTTCCCACGAAAAATCTCCCCAACCCTCGCGCATTGCCATCAAAACACGACACCCCGGCGCCCAGAATCGCAGCCACTGCCCCCCGACCCGGATCCCCAGAACCCCCGTTTCAAAACAAATCCACGAATAGAGCAAAAGAAGACCAACCGCTCTTAAGCCTCACGAGCCCAGAATCCAGAGAGGATAAAAGAAATCCGAGATCGACGGCACGTGCATGAATGAAGGGCGGCGAGAGAAAGAGGATGGATTCAATAAAAAAAGGATTAGTCCCAAGTTCTCAGAAAGGAAAGAGGAGTTAAAGCGGAGGATGGCCAGAGAGGAAAAAGTTGTATTGGATTGGCGAAAAAGAGGAAACTGTTAAATTAGCGGGCTTTGTTTCTTAAAAAAAATTACCCGGCTTTCTTTTTGGAGATACATGAAGGAGGCCTCAAACCTACGGTCAAATTTCAAACTGCAGAACCCTCTCTCTCCCCCCCCCATCTTCCTCAACTAAACATTATGCTGTCACGGCTTACGATGTCTCCAGTGGTACCCATTGTTAAGTGTTGCGATCGAATAGTATGGTCTCTGTCCCTGTATATATATATATATATTTCAATCTTTAAATTGATTTATAATTAGAAATCTATCCCTACCGTGAGGCCGCCTCCAGCCGCTGGCAGCCTGTTACAAAAAGGCATCGCCTGTGAGCTGTGGGACTTGGGAGGGGGAGTCGAAACGGGATCCCTGATAATAATATTTGGCTCCAGGTTGGAAGGGAAGCGGGACGACCGAGGTAGCACGAGATCACGTGGGGCGGAGGCGTGGAACGGATTAGAGGGGTGGGGCCCGCGGAGGACTTCGTGTTCGTGGGGCCTGTAACCTAACCTAACCTAAGGCGCGTTCCTGCGAGGCGGCGCATGGGTTAGCTAGCGGCTCGTGCGCCCGCCCGTAGCGGGAAAAGATCCGTTATCATAATGGCTTTTATGACAGGTACCATAGTAAAAAAAAAAAAAAAAAAAAAGCCATGCTATCTTGTCTTTTACGTGCCCAATCCGGTCCGAAAGATTCGAATCTAACTCGGTTTCATTTGTAATTGATTCGCATTAGGATTAATCGTAATTTAAATTTAAAATAATTTGAATTCAAGAATTATTGAAATGAGAATAGCTTATCCATACTAAATTTTTAAGGACATTAAAGACGCCAATTGAATGGAAGGCAAAGCCTCGATCGCAGATGAAAAAAAAAAAAAAGATAAACATAAAGATGGATTATTCGTACATTTCATTTCACTTTTTGTCTTCTTCTTTTCTTTGTTTACGGCATCTCTTCCTTTTCTTTGTTTCAAGTAAAATTTTTTTTAATACAATATTAAAGCTTCGAGTCCAGCTTATGTGTTCGGCAAAGAATTTTATTTTGGATCTACAATTCGATGTTTATTTACTTTGAAAAAGATTTTTTTTTCTCATCAATCTGAATTCTAATCCGAAATTCAATCCAAACCCGATTTTTAAAAATAGGGTTAGGGTTAAGGTTTTACAAATAGGGTTAGGATTAGGGTTAGGGTTGATATTTTACAAATAAGGTTAAGATTAGAGTTGAGAAAAACCCGAGTTTTATGATCCCGAGTTATACCCCTCACTGCACGCATGCATACATGCCAATAAGTTTAATTTTTTTAATAATAATATTTATTCAAAATTACAAATAAAAATAATGATCATTGATTGCTATGACATTAAATAATGCATTAAATGATCATTATGTACATTAATGATCATAAAAACCAGTAAGTGGACGCTATTGAAGGTGATAGATAGCATGCGGTAGGAATAGGATGGTACTAGGGAGCTGATGCCGTTCGGCTCCAGTTTAAGTCAAATCCAAGCAAACTCCTCGTTCGTTCCGACTCAAGGCTCGGGGAGTAACTGAAGACTTTCTGATGCAACGATGCGCTCATTTTAATGAAGATTTAAAAGCCTCCGTCTGTTCAAAATCTGAAAAAAAAAAAAGGAATCACAGGTGTAAAATCCATTAAATAAAAAAAAAAGACTTGCTCCCCTGGCTTTGAATTGTGGAAAGATTAGCTGCAAATCTCTGAATGAATGAGAGAGCTTATTATATCTTTTTTACCTCGCAGAATCACATCCATATCCAGACTAGCTCGATTCTTGTTCTACAGAAGGATGCTCCGTTGCTGCAATTATAAACTTCGATGGCTTATGATAAAACAAGGAGTGAGGCCCACTTGCAAAAATTCCACACAACTTGACGCTTATTTTGCGTTTCCTAGAGGTGCGGTTCGTGAGCACCTCCTCAGCACACAATATAATCGAAGGAAAGGCAAAACGTAAGAGCTGAAAATGCTAGCTAGTTCGATATTGTTTTTGTTTTTCTAATTTATTTTCAAAAAATCTGAGAAGAAAATTGAGCTAGGCTAAACAACATGCATGATATATTTTCAGTTATTTTTAATATTTTAGAATATTTATAGCAAAACTTTTTTTGCGGTTTGAACGTAAAAAACAAGAAATAATAATATCTTCAACAATAATCTCCATTTAATATTTCGCTAATTTATAAGAAAGTAAAATAATATTGAGCGTCAAAGGGAGACACCCCACCAAGAGACTCCTGCTAGCCTTGATAGCTTAAGCCCTCTGAACTAATGAACCATTAAAAAAAATCCTTGCCCGCGTCTATAGGGCGAGGACGGTATCAGAGAAGCCAAATAAATTCACCAACTCATTGCTGGCCTTCGTCCAAATGCCACAATCATGATAACATCGCGCGCTTAACATAATAACACGGATACAATAAACCCAACAAACCAAAGACGACGAAAAACAAGGACTTTCGACATTACAAATATAACAAGATACATACAGGGCTGCCAGTAATACCAAAAGCAGCCGCCAATTAAAGCATAGCGACAGGAAGACCACATTTTTTTTGAATATCCTAAAATATACAGATGACCCTCTAATTATGATCCAAAGCAACATCCAGTTCTAAAACTTGCCAAACACCATGAATGGCCACATACAAGTTGCAAAGATCAGACGCATTTAGCACAAATTTATACAGATAAAAGGTAAAATGTTGAATTTTTTTTTTTTTTTTTTTTCCCAGGCCTGCAAGTTACCTGGGTCTTGAGGTGATTCTCGAATTGCACGGTCTCTATTCACTGCTTAATTTACTAGATGCCTAATGTGAACTTTAATATCAGCAATATCTTTGGGCTTATAATTGGACCAAAACTATGGTTAAGCGAGAACAGATTAGCTTGCAGCCACAGCATCTGTCCTCGGATTTGAGCCGAGAAGCTGGTGGAGCTTGCCACCGGAGTTCTCACAAGCCTCATCCTCCTGCGCACTTGGGCTAACCGAGCCTGGGTTATCCATTATTGACAACAAGTTCTCCGCAACAACAGACGGGGTTCCCTCATTCTCCATTTTATCAGCAGAGGACATCTCATCCGCTTGGCTTGACTCTCTGCTCTTCAATTGCTCCTGTAAACCAAAATATAAAACAAATTGTTCGACCTCACCATGTCAAAGCAAGTGGACACAGGACCAAATGTACATTTCATACAATTGTAATGAATCTACTGATGGCAGATTTTAAATTCTTATAGTTTTTACTACATGATTGCAATGGATCTACATTCAACAACTGCTATTTCTAACTCTCACGTATGTCAGACTCAAATTCTAAGTTCATGTGGTTGTTCATGAAGCATGATGGAAGTCTCTATTCCAAACTGGTCCTATATATAGGGAACTACAGTTCAATAAACCTGTGGAAGGAAAAAATATGAAGGTACCATTAGGGCTGAATTTTCTAATCTGAGCTTATCTGAGCTCTCAGAGAGCTGGCTGATTTCAGATCTCAAGGCCATGTTCTCAGCACCCAGGGTCTCGACCTTTGTAGCAAGTTCTTCAGTTTCAGCCTGCGCACAGTATGGAGATCCCAGAAAAGAGGAAACGAAGAAAATGAAGAAAAAAGAGATCACAGAGACGACTCAAGGAAACAAAGCAGAAGTCAATGGTCAAGATTTTGCTTTACCACACCTGTTTCCTCAACCTTGACCTTCTAGCAGATTCCCTGTTGGATTGCTTCCTCCTTTCACGTTTGAGTTCCCTCTCATCCTGTTGAAAATATACCATTAAAAAGTTAAGCCTAAAAGATGAATTTAGAACAATAGAAACATGCTTGGAAAAATAGATTCATCTGAACATAACATGATTTGGATATAAAACAGCATAATGCTCACCACAAAATTTGCTAGAGTCTCATGATTTCAGAAAATACTGAAACACACTTCTGTTGAAAATTGAACCTTCAACAGAAACATGGTTTGACAATGTATTTATTAAATTTAGGGTTCGATGCAGGAATTGAAAGACTACCAAGGATGGAAAAGCTTTAATTCAGTATGGAAAGCGGTAGGGAAGAAGCCTGGAATAACAGTAAATAAAGAAGAGCAAAGCTAGTTGGAAGCCTATGAGAGCTTCAGCCTTTCAAAAAGGATGAAAGATGAGGCAACGGTTAAACATAAAGGTCCAGGAGCAAGGGAAGATGATATTAAAAATGGCCACAAGCTCGGCAGTGTAATTTCCATGAACAGGTAGAAAGTGACAATCCAGGAACAATTGCAGAAACAAGAACCAAACAGCAGGGGAACAAGCGTTTGCAGAATGCACATGCCTGTATCCAGACTTCAGAAGGTGCTCCATTTCGACCCACTGTCATAGCACCAGTTGCTGGTGAAATTGGTGTCCCACTAGCTTGCACCTTTCCAATACTAGCAACCCTCATTTCCATTCCAGGTGGACTAGAAGAAGGCACAGTGCCAAATGGTTTTCCTGAGATATTCGCCGGTGCAACAGTAATCCCCAGAGACATTTTTGAGGATGCACTTGTTTCCAGACGACGAGCAGCATTGGCCTGTGTGCCAACCTTATCATCACCTATAAAGATTCAAGAAAAACAACTTCAGGCACAACTTCTAGGAAATCCCAGAAGAAAGATGCACAATCAATGTTGTAAAGAAAAGATTAGTATACAAGAAAATGCTGATAAGGTTGTTAATAAATATAACTATTGTTTTCCCTCTACAATGAGAATTAATCCACCAGCAGAACATGTATAGCATTGCAACCAACTAAAACAACCTAAAATCATTGCGAACAGAAAACAATGCTCTAAGTTCTCTGAGATGCATGATGACTAATGAAGGGTGGAGGTGCTGAAATACTGGAAGCCAAGAATGGCAATACCTGGTGCCCATATAACTTCAGAGCTTTGCTTTCTTCGGGTTTTGTTCCCCTAAAAAGGAACAAAAGTGATGATTAAATATGCAGCAGGTAGCTCAATGCAATTCTTAATAATTTAACTAGTTGATCCGCAATTCTTAATAATTAAACTAGTTGACCCAGAATCAAGAATCAAAAGGAATTACCCCGCATTATTTCCATCATTTCCATCATTTCCATCACTTGAGCCTTCCACACTATCACCTTCACTGTACAATATTTTTTAAAACAAAAAAAACCACCAAAAGAACTCCATTTCAGACTGAGCTAAAACTAGTTTCATTACAAAGCCAGAAGAAAAATCAGCAAGTAACAAGAAATCTTGAATGTGGCCGAACCTTTGTGATGACCCATTCACATCACCTCTATTTTCAGCATTTTCATTGCCCATTGACACAGCAAGCCCATCAAACCCTTTAAGCTTTTTCATGAGACCTTTATCCTTATTGCTTGGTGACTTAGCAGGCATCTCCATGCTTAAAGGAGTCGCCATCTACACAACAGCAGTAACAATAAAAATCAATCCAACAGAATGTTTAGCAGAACTAGCAGAATATGGTAGAATATGCTTTGAGTTGCTAAAGCACTGGAAACAACAAATGTAATGTCAGACTTCCTAGATAAACAGCACCTACCACTACTGCTTCACTGATAGTGGGAGTTGGTGCAATTCCTTGATATTGCATGTGAGATCCCTGAAAGCATAACAAATTAATATGAATTAGAGCACTTCACCTCAAACCTACGGTATTTCATTTTTTTGCAGCCCTTTCCATAAATATCTACCTAAATGATTGCTACTCTAAATGCTCAGGGAAAAAATCACTTAAAATTAGAACTGTAGCTGTGGATACAAGCTGCCAATAAAACGAAATAACGCAGAATAGTATCTCTACTCACAAGGGGCAATGGGGGATGAGAGTAAACTCCTCCAGCAGGATAGATTGCAGTATATGGTGTCCCAAATGGAGGTGGTATGAAAGGCTGAGACAGAGATATTGTCATTAGAAGAATGCGTATGAATGGTAGTAAAATCAATGACATAATAACCATGTCAAACTGCAGTCATATATATGCTAGTAGTTGCTGCCATTACAAAGTGGCACCCAAGATTTTGTCATATGTTGATGCCCATCTGTCCTGGCACTAGCACAATGCCATGCCATGCCAATATTTGGCATATACCAGCACAAAGCCATGCTAAATGCAAATCAAGCACCGCATGGCAGCTGTTAGATTGCAGTATATGGTGTCCCAAATGGAGGTGGTATGAAAGGCTGAGATAGAGATATTGTCATTAGAAGAATGCGTATGAATGGTAGTAAAATCAATGACATAATAACCATGTCAAACTGCAGTCATATATATGCTAGTAGATGCTGCCATTACAAAGTGGCACCCAAGATTTGTGTCATATGTTGATGCCCATCTGTCCTGGCACTAGCACAATGCCATGCCATGCCAATATTTGGCATATACCAGCACAAAGCCATGCTGCATGCAAATCAAGCACCGCATGGCAGCTGTTAGTCCATGTTCACATAAAGGGTGCTTTAATCATTGGTGCTACTTTTATTTTGCCAATCTACAGTGTTCTTGAAAGGTTCGATCACATGCCAATACTCAACATACAAATATGGTAACCAAGAAAATGACAATTTCAGTAAAGTGATCAGCATTGGTAATCTGCATGCATAGTGGACTTTCAAGTTATCCTCGTGTCAACATAGAAATATGAGTTGCATATAGCTGTATCATGCAAGGTTGTCTGCAGATCAAAATGCATATACACCATGTATTTGTATACTATTTCAGTGCTACATCTGATATGCATGACACATTTCAATTGTATGTATTGAATTGGTGCAAACTTTCAGGCACTTTTTAGAGGTTCTGCCCTTAAATGATGCCAATTTAGAAAACAAGATTCAACCCTTTTCCTTAATTCCTTTTTTTTATATTAAAAATTCAGATTTTATCTTAGTAGGTGTTTGGTTGTTAAAAGAAACAAATGCAAACAAGAAGCATGGCATGTTGCATTGTTGCATATCGCCCCTTATCAAGCATACCGTAAAACACCAGTACCAAGATTCGGCAAGAGGGGCATATCAAGAATCGGTACACCAAACCAACCTTATACCTTACATCGGATGTACCAACAGTTCGACACTATACTAGTTGGCACTAGTATCAGGTTTGGAACTGAGATTATGAATCTTGCATAGAAAAATATAAAATGGTAGAAATTAGAAATAAATCATAAACTTATAAAATGTTATGAATAAAAGAACATCAAAGATCTAATTCAAAGTAAATATTTACAATTCTATGATTATATGAACTGTGGCTCATGGTACACATTTTTAATATGAAATTCCTAAATTTACATATGTATGTAGGCAAAGACCAAGAATTAAAATGGCACGGGAAAAGCCAACTAGTGGCTGGCACACGTGCCATATCATGCCATGTCCAAATCAAAGGAGGAGAAAACTTTTTGGCTTAATATCATGCAAAACTTATATTGTTTACACAAAGCCTATATTGTCTTTGCCTACATATCCATGTACGTCTAGCAATTCCCTTCATCAAGATTTTAAATCTGTAAGGCAGAGCCATCACATTTTTCTATGGAACGAGACAGGCCGTCATCCAACCCAATCCTGACACTTGAGACGGAGGCTGCCCCAGGACATGCTTATTAGGACGCTAAGACAATGGCGGGATAGTTTTCATTCTGACACAGAGAACAGTTTGACATCCCATCAGGACTGAAACTATGCTCTTCATAACTTGTGGAATGTTGAAGTAAAGGATACCAAAATTTATTACGATCTTGCTTACATGAACAAAAAAAGATAACAATCATATATTTGGAAAGTTGTTGATATTTATTTTTGCATTTATGAAAACAAAATATTCACATTTTGAGCTTCAATAATAGATTCAGACACCTTATATGAGATATTGACTATTCTTGTCTCTCATTTTTCTCATTCTCCATAAGGTTGAATATTTAAGTTGATCCTTATCCAGCATCACCAACGCCAAGATTTTTTGCAGGATTGCTACTCGTGTTGATCTACTCCCCAGTGGCCATCAAAGAAATTAATAGTATCAAACAAAAAACAGGGTCTTTGTTTTGGGTTCAACTCAACTTTAGAAATGTAGTTGGGTACTTAGATCAGCTAAAGGATAGATAATTTCAATATTTCAAGCATTATATGACTTTTTAATATAGAAATAATAGCTAGTTTACGATAGGAAACATTTTAAACAAACATGGGCAGGTAGGCAAAGATCAAGGATTGAAGTCTCACTAGCATGGGGCATGCTAGCTAACAGGCAACATAACATGCATCATGCTATGTCGAAAAGGAACTATTTGACTTAGCACCAAGCAGTACCAAACATGCATGCCAAATAAGCATAGGTAGATCGACTAGCATGCATTGTTTCCCTACACTAAGCTATAATCAGCTGATGGTGGCTGAGCATAGTATATACTAGCTGGCATGGACTAGCATAGGTCAACCCTTAAAACTATGGCAATTACCACTAGTGCATTGCACGTCTTATACTTAGAACTCACAAATCATCGGCCTGCATGTATGAGATGCAAGGCCATGTTAAGAGGTTGTTTATGGTTCACAAGTGTAGATAGCCTTGGCCAACATTCACGTTAGTTCTAACATCCCTTATCTACAGTAACCAATGATTACTAAACCATCCCAAACAAATCGATTCAGGGCGAATCAATTTGCACCAGGAAAGAACAAGGTCAGTTCCACAATTTGAAATGGTTTAGCTTATTGGCTCTAGATGCCAATTTAGGATAGCAAGTTCAAGTTCCATGAGAGTTAACCCATTTAATAGCTTTAGAAAGATCATCATTTCACCCTTTTGCCCAATCTCTTCCATAGGAAACCCTAGCCATTTCACCTACCACCCGCTATCTATCATCCACCACCCATCATCCATCATTCGCCACCCATCGCTATCACAGTCCTCTTCATTGATCGCCAAAGAAATTTCTTCCGCCACTCTCCCTCTCTCTCTCTCCTCCTTTCTCTCCTCCTTTCTTTATTCTATGGCATCAATTCAGCACAGTTCAGTAGGGTACATATCATACCACACCGAACAGGTCACCGATTGGCATAGAATACCAATAACTTTCAATTTCAAAAGAAAAAAAAAAAAAAAAATCATGACCTTGTTTGCAAAGAAAAATATATTCGATCTTTTAGCACATTCAAATGTATTAGGGTACAAATTGCATTAATGGAAAGTTGCAATACTCTCTTTTTTTTTTTGCATGCAATAAAGCTATATTAAGCTATTCATAATAGCTTTAGACACCTAACATATAGTATTAAGTAGACCATCATATCAAGAAAGGATTTTGCTAGGTGACCACCATATCCAACAAAATATAACTATTCTAATTTACTCCAACACCTTATTGCATCTCTTCCACAGAAAACCCTAACCGCTTAACCAACCGTCTATGTCCATCGTCCGCCACCCATCATCCATTGTCTATTGCTTATTGTCTATCGCTCATTGCTCATGGACCGCTTCATCGATCATCAGAGATAAATTTTCTCCCGCCACTCTCCCTCTCCTCTCTCCTTCCTTTCTCTCCTCTCTATTCTATAGCATCAATTCACCACAGATCAGTACAACTGATAGCATACCGAACTGGTCATCGACACTATCAGTACAGTTTAGTGGACCTTGCTAGTAACATAACTTAGCCAACATACACATATTAGTTCTAATATTCATGATCTACAATAACCAATGATCGCTAAACCATTCCGAACAAATCAATTCGGGGCGAATCGAACTGCACCCAAGAAAAGCCAAGATAGTTCCACGATTTGAAGTGATTTAGCTTATTTGGTCTACATGCCAAGTTAGGATAGCAAGTTTGAGTTCCACGAGAGTTCAACCCATTTAATAGCTTTAAAAAGGTTCTCGTTTTGCCCTTTTGCCCAATCCCTTCCACCCTTTTGCCTAATCCCTTCCACGGAAAACCCTAGCCACTTCACCTACCGTCCATTGTCCATCATCCGCCACCCATCATCCGTTGCCCATCATCTATCGTTAGCCACCCATCGCTATCACAGTCCTCTTCAATCATCGAAGCTAAATTTTCTCTCCTTTCTCTCCTTCCTTTTTCTCCTCTCTGCTTTATGGTGTCAGTTCACCACGGTTCAATAGGGTATATATTGGTACCATACCGAACTTATCACCGGCCGGCATGGACTGCCAGTACAGTGCAATAGACCTTGCTAGTAACATAACTTTCAATCTCAAAAGAAATAAAAGTCATGAGCTTGTTTGCAAAGAAAAATATATTCGATCTTTTAGTGCATTCAAATCCATTTGGGTACATCTTTTAGTGCATTCAAATACATTAGGGTACAAATTGCATAAATGAAAAGTTGCAATACTCTCTTTTTTTTTTTGCAAGTATCAAAGCTATATAAGCTATTTATAATAGCTTTAGACACCTAACACATGGTATCAAGTAGACCATCATAAGCGCTAAACCATCAAGAAAGGATTTTGCTAGATGACCACACCACATCTAATAAAATATACCTATTTTGATTTATTTCGGCACCCTATTGCATCTCTTCCATAGAAAACCCTAGCTGCTTTGCCCACCACCCGTTGTCCATCATTCGCCACCCATTGTCCATCATCCACTACCCATCGTCCACCGCCCATTGCTATTATAGACCTATTCATTGGTCGCCGAACATGAATTCTATTGCAGTCCTCTTCATTAGTCATCGAAGATAAATTTTCTCCCGCCACTCTCCCTCATCTCTCTCTCTCTCCTTTATATGATATCGATTCACCATGGATCAGTGTGGTGCATATTGGTACCATAACAAACCAATCACCGGCTAGCATGAACTCAATACAGTTCAATGGACCTTGCTAGTAATATAACTTGGCCAACATACAATGTTAGTTCTAATATCCCCGACTTATAGTAACCAATGATCGCTAAACCATCCTGAATAAATCGATTCAGGGCAAATCGAATTGCACCAAGGAAGCGACGGGTTGATTCCACGATTTGAAACGATTTAGCGTATTGGGTCTAGATGCCAAGTTAGGATAGCAAGTTCAAGTTCCATAAGAGTTCAACCCATTTAATAGCTTTAGAAAGGTCATTGTTTCCCCCTTTCGCCGGATCTCTTCCATAGAAAACCCTAGCCACTTCAGCTATCATCCATCGTCCATCATTCACCACCCATCATCCATCGTTCACCTAGATTGCTATCACAATCCTCTTCATTGATCGCCGAAGTTAAATTTTCTCCCTCTAGTCTCCCTCTCCTCTCTCCTTCCTTTCTCTCATCTTTTTGTTCTATGGCATTAGTTCACCATTGTTCAGTACGGTACATATCGATACCATACCGAACTAATCACCGACCAGCATGGACTGCCAGTACAGTTTAATAGACTTGCTACTAGCATAACTTTCAATTTCAAAAAAAAAAAAAGAAAAAAAAACAAAAAAAGTAATGAGTTTATTTGCAAAGAAAATATATTTGATCTTTTAGTGCATTCAAATGCATTAGAGTACAAATTAAATAAATGGAAAGTTGCAATACTCTTTCTTTTTTTGCATGTATTAAAACTATATTAAGCTATTCATAATAGCTTTACACACCTAACACATGGTATTAAGTAGACCATCATAGGCGCTAAACTATCAAGAAAGGATTTTGCCAAGTGATCACCGCATCCAACAAAACATACCTATTTTTATTTATTTCGACACCTTATTGCATCTCTTCTATAGGAAACCCTAGCTGCTTTGCCCACCACCCATTATCCATCATCCGCCACCCATCGTTCATCATCCGCTACCCATCATCCATCGCCCATTGCTATTGCAGTCCTCTTCATCGATCGTCGGAGATAAATTTTCTTCCACCACTCCCTCTCCTCTCTCTCTCTCCCCTTTCTTTCTCTTTTTTCTCTTCTATGGCATCGATTCACCACATATTAGTAGTACCATACTAGTACCATATCAAACCGATCACCGACCAGCATGGACTGCAATACAGTTCAGTGGACCTTGCTAGTAACATAACTTTCAATTTCAAAAAAAAAAAAAAAAAAAGTCGTAAGCTTGTTTGCATAGAAAAATATATTCAATCTTTTAATATATTCAAATGCATTATGTACAAATACTATAAATGGAAAGTTACAATACTCTCTTTTTTTGCATTTATCAAAGTTATATTAAGCTATTCATAATAGTTTTAAACACCTAACACAAGGTATCAAGTAAACCATCATAGGCTCTAAACCATCAAGAAAGGATTTTGCCAAGTGACCACCACATCCAACAAAATATACCTATTTTAATTTATTTTGGTACCTTATTGCATCTTTTCCGCAGAAACACTAGCCGCTTTGCCCATCACCGGCTGTCCATCATCCACTACCCATCATTCACCCCCATTGCTATCACAGTCCTTTTCATCGGTAGTCGGAGATAAATTTTCTCCCGCCACTCTTCCTCTCCTCTCTCTTCTTTTCTCTTTCCCTCTCTCTTCTATGGCGTCGATTCACCACAAATCAGTTCAGTACATACTGATACTATATCGAACCGGTCACCGACCGGCATAGACCACCAGTACAATTTAGTGGACCTTGCTAGTAACATAACTTTCAATTTAAAAAAAAAAAGGTCAAGAGCTTGTTTGCAAAGAAAAATATATTCGATCTTTTAGTGCATTCAAATGCATTAGGTTACAAATTGCATAAATGAAAAGTTGCAATACTCTCTCTATTTTGCATGTATCAAAGGTCTATTAAGCTATTCATGATAGCTTTAGACACCTAACACATGGTATCAAGTAAACCATCATTGGTGCTAAACAATTAAGAAAGGAATTTGCCTGGTAACCACCCACCACATCCAACAGAATATACCTATTTTGATTTATTTTGGCACCTTATTGTATCTCTTCTATAAAAACTCTAGCCGCTTCACCCACCACCCACTGTCCATTGTCCGCCAACCATCGTCCATCATCCACTGCCCATCGTTCATCGCCCAAAGCTATCACAATCTCTCATCAGTCGCCATTTTCTCCCGCCACTCTCCCTCTCCTTGCTCTCCTTCCTTTCTCTCCTCTCTCTGTTATATGGCATCGGTTCACTATGGATCAAATGGTACTACTAGTACCATACCAAACTGATCACCGACTAGCATGGACTGCCAATATGGTTCAGCGGACCTTGCTAATAACATAACTTTCCATTTCGAAAAAAAAAAAAAAATCATGTGCTTGTTTATAGAGAAAAATACAGTCGATCTTTTAAGGCATCCAAATGAATTAGGGTACAAATTGCATAAATGGAAAGTTGCAATACTCCCTCTTTTTTGCATATATCAAAGCTATATTAAGCTATTCATAAAAGTTTTAGAACCCTAACACAGCATCAAGCAGACCATCATAGACGCTAAACTATTAAGAAAGGATTTTGTCAAGAGAAAGGATTTTGCCAAATGATCACCATATCCAACAGGATATACCTAGTTTGATTTATTTCGGCACCTTATTGCATCTCCATTTTCTTACAACCATTGTCTTTTCCCATGTCAATAACCTTGCACAAACTCAGAACAAAATAATTTCAAACTAGAAAGATAGCCAACGAAAACCTAAAACACTATAGTCCAAAAACAACATAAGTCAATAATGTATCTGAAGCAATCTAAGCGGCCAAAGAATGAATGTTGACATAGTGTCACAGATAAAGTGACTTGAAGGGCCTTAATTACAAGGGCAAAGGAATCATCTGGCCTCCCAATTAGGGCAACACAAACCAGCATCAAGGCCTGGTGTTATTTCAGATAAAAACATCTTATCAATGCCTCCACCCCTGTCACTTCTTCCAGCTCAGAAGCCTGCCACTTTGTCTGTGAAGGCTAAATATAATTGGCTAGAAGACACTCCTATCGTGTCTCTCTATCAAGAAGGACCACATTCAAATTCTGAATGATATAATATGTTACAATGTACTACAAAAAGCAATTCTGCAACATTGCCTAATGATAGGAAGCAATTTGAAACCTTTTATAAAGGACAATTTGCATAACCATCTTACAATTATTTGCACTACAAGATGCCTTTCAAAATATAGGCCACAAGGCTCTTGTAATTTTGTGCCTTAAGCCAAAGAAGCCATTTGTAACATATACTTATGCTTGCCCACATATATGTTTCACAATGACTCACATTAATTGGTGCCAAACCAAATAGTAAACCAAATAACTCTGCTACATTGTTACGCATGGCTGGAAGAGACACATAATACAGCCATTCCTTCTCCTTGTACATGAAAAGCTTCCATGAATGATGCATTACTTCTATCCTGAAATCAAAAAAAAAACAGTGCCATATGTCTATCTAAAACGCCAGCAAATAGAATCATGACATCTTCCTCTCATATGGTTTTTATGGCAATCTGAAGCCGGTTTTTCGCAAGAACTTCTCTACAACTTATGCATTGAAAATGTGCTAGAAAGCACAAAAATAGAAATTCAAGTACCTGAGGCCCCCACAAATATGGATGAGGTGCATGACCAGGTGCAACTGAAGTGCCGAAATACGGATGTGGCATGGCCACTCCAGGGCCATAATATGCCTGGAAAGAGAAGAGTAAAGACTTTTTGGTTATATTTCATTAAAATGAATGATTCAATAATTATAGTGTCCAGGAGCAAAGGATTAAATCCTAGTTACTAGATGACCTGCATGGTTGCCCAATCAGGATATGGAAGAATGGCCGGTTTCTCCTGCAAATAATGAAAATAAAGGAAACTAAAGTAACCGCTGCCTCATATCACAAAAACAATAAAATAGCAAAAGTTGGGTTGCTTATGTTTGTGTAGTTTACATAATATAGTCTCAAGTATTGCATCAGAATGATACTATAGATACTTGGTTCTTGGTCTCTATCACAGTATATATGATTCAATCATGACATGATCACAAATATGTACATATTATGTCGATCTGACATTGGTCACCTTCTATCTATATCACAACACCCAGATCATGCTACAAAACATAGTAGTATACTTGTAAGACCACGTCCAGACATGCATTATGCAGCTTGTAAGCGCTATTTAAATAAAAGATCTACTCTATATTGGCAACTGAGTTCAAGTTACCTTAATGCAGAAAGAATATGTGGATGATGTGCTTTGAAGTCAGACATAGACGCCTTGATATTTCAGTCACATGTGAGGATATATATAGCTTTCTAAGATATTAGCATAATTTATTCTCACAAGATAGTATATCTGTATCTTAAAAGATTTCTGCTAACCTGCACAGACGAAGATGCTTTGTCAGACTTTGTAGGAGTCCCAGCTTCATTATTCCCCATGAAGGTTGAATTGTAGGTCACCTGAACATGGGGTGCAAATATTAAAGAACAATTCTGTTTGAAATTTTTAAAGTTCGGTCAAATTCCTTATGCACAATAAGGTAAAATATTTAAATAATGGAAGTAAGTTCCAGAAGATGACAGAAAGAAGTAGGATATCTCTAGATATATGTGAATCTTTAGATTGCAAAGGGCAATGAGGCAATCCACAAATAAGGGGCCACACAACATATTGTGAACCAACAGACAATCAAAATCATATGCCAGTTCTGCACAAAATCTTAACATGCTGAACTACCTAGATGACATTTAGACTTTAGTAAGATGCATCCGCCATCATATGTTATCAAGTACAAACAATACATGCAGCTTCATAGGTACAGAGAGTATGCACAATGTTTAAACTACTGTTATTACAGTCAAATGGAAAAATAAAGCAAGGAAATTCCACTTGGAAAGATATTCAAGAATATATGATGCATCAGAGGATTACAATATCCTATACCAGTTCTTACAATAGAGTGGGCTTAATTTCTTTTATCAAATACACAAATGATATTAAGCTGCACAATTTTGTGCCAAGGACATCATGCTGGCAAGGTATCGTGTTGGCAAGGTCATCCCGTTCATGCAAGGGATATCATGTTGTTGAGCACCAAGATCACGAGATGGAATGATTTTAAAGATACCACAGTGCTATGGTGACAAACAATAAGGTGAGAAAACAAAACTGCCATATATACTAGTATATGCCACCAAATAACTCAATATTTTACACAATGAACTATCATTAATCTAGTCTATAGAATACAAGACTACGACAAGTGTCTAATCTCCTTTGAATGTTTGACAGGTCATTTGAAACTTCCAAAATATTAAAGCTTGCTATATCCATCTGTGCCCCTCTCTTTTGTAGTTTTATTACCTCCTGCCAAAAGATTATAATGCAAGTATTCTTAGGCAAAATAATAACTGCATGGCCTAGTGTTATTTTATTTTTGAAAAATAGGGGGGGGGGGGGGGGGGGGGGGGGGGGGGGGGGGGGTGGGGAGGCGGTAACTAATAGAAGGAGAGATCAGCTTAAGGAAATAGCCAGAAACAACAACAAAGGTTTTGACAATCCTCAATTAATAATACCTCAAGGTTTTGGTGATCAAAATAATGGAAATGCGGCAAATTGCATCACAGACAGAATTAAACAAATTAAGAGAGATTGCAGCTCACAATGTGCTAATTTTAATTTCTCTGGCCACAAATGATGCTTAGCAACAGCAACGGAGGAAGAGAAGAAGAAGAAGAAGAAGAATGCATTAGATGTTAGCTCCCTTCCACATATGATTTTTTTAAAAAAAAATAGTTAAATGCATGTTGAAAATTTTAAATTAAGCTTGATGCAAGCATTCATTCTGAATCCTTTTCCTCAGTCAATGTATTAAAAATAAATAAATAATAATAATAAACTAAGCTCCATTTGTTTCTAAGCATTATTTTGGCACTCCATTCACACTATGTTAATAGCTAACATGGCCTACTTATCATAAATATTCAGATAGCAAGCCATGGTTAAAGTGGGATTCATAAGCCAACATAATTAGATTATTAATTATGACATGGACCATCAACCCAATAGTGATAATGAGCCCACGTCAATAGCAATTTTTGGTAATTATGTTGAAAGCCTCAAGCAACCGCATGACTCACAAGAAACAACCACCACAACTGGTAGAAGTGACAATTTCTTCATCTACAGTCATTCCATCAGTCCAGCAAAGAATGCAAGATTTTTGTATGGGCAGCAGTGTCGACCAGCAATTTCAAGACATAAACCAAATCTCTGATTTTGAAAAACATATGAAGTTGCTGATACTGTTCTGTTCTGATCTTAATTTCAAGAGACGTCTTTCTTTAAAAAAGAAAAGAAAGAAAGAAAAAGAGGAGACGCGAAACAAAACTTCTGAATTCTATCCACAGAAAAATCTCTCCTTTTTTTAAGTGTGGGTCCTGGAACAAGAATTTAGATCTGACAGCGAAACTTCATGGTTATAATCCTTGGAAGATCTTTAATCGCCTAGTAATGTTTAGTAGGTGAAATGACAATAATACCCCAGATCCAAGAGGGAAAGACGAGCATCGATTTGGGAAACCAAAGCTCCCCTGGGCCCAAACTCGGAGCGAGTTTCTTCGCGACTTGAGAACGACTACCCTTGAAATTTCTTCCGTATCCCCTCGTTCTTTTTCTAATCGCCTTTTTTTTTTCGCAATCTTTTTCTCTTTTCTTTCCAGGAATCCAGATTCTTCTTTCCTATACCCCACCTCTCTCTCGTCCTCTCTCTATTCCTATCACGCTGCACACGCAGATAAAAAACATTAATTTCCCAAAGACAAAGACAAATATGAGCAGAAAGTATTCAAATTTTCAGATTAAAGCACCGGCAAACTAATCAAAAGATCTTATTAATAATGTGATTATCAGAAGAAAAACGGGCAAAAAGAATCCGAATCGATTCCATGCTAATGTGATTGCCCGAACAAAAAAGGACGAGAATTTCAAAATCCAGTCCAAGAACCACCGCAACATCAGAATTTCAAAGATCTCGAGCCGGTTTCCAAAATCCACCATTTATAAAAGGAACTCGACGAATTAAACAAAAGAAATTCCGCTTACCTGCAGCTTTCCGCCGCGAAATCCTTCACCAAGCCCCAGAATACACCAAATCGCGGTCCGTTCGCCTGCGAAGGACAAAAAGAAGAATCATCCACAGAACTTGTGAGCTGGAAACACCCAAAGAAAACTTCACGAAGAGAACATAAAGCAAACCCTTATCCAAACCCTAGCTTCTGTTCTTCCACCATTAATTCGAACGAGAGCGGAAGAAGCGAGGAAAAGAAGGCCGGGAGGGGGAAGAAGAGGCGGGCCAAAAAGCCAAGGGGATGAAGCGGGTGCCGAGCGGACTGCCACGTCACAATACACGTGTCTATTCATCGGACCCAGCATACGACCTAGATGTCGAATGATACAGGAACCGGAAAGGGGGTCCCATGGGGGACCCAATCGTATTATTCCGTGGGTCCTACGAGAACTCTGAGATAATGCGCGATGGGTTCATTTTTGGGGGTTTAGGTGTGGGCCGTCGATTCGAGTGGGTGTGGTGAGCTGTGGGCGGAGGAGACGGTGCTGGTTGAGTTGGCCGTCGGTGTGAGTGAAGCGGAATAGTTTACCGCTCGCCACCACAGTCGTACACGTGTCGGTGTCAGGCGTGATCTACGCGTCGAGGGGTCGCGGCTGTCGTGGTTGACGTCACTGGCTGACATGGTTCCGCCACTTGGTTCCGAGCCTCCCCGAAATAAGACGAGCAACGCGCCGACGACGACGTTTCTTGAACGCATGACCGAGATCTGATCCCCTCCATCGGATACCTATCGTGATCTGTGAGAGGGACCACCGGTAGGAACGTAGAACGTAATAGATGATGTTGGTGTCTCGAATTGTTAGATGGTTTGTCGCTGTGTGCTGTTATTGGATTTAATTCGATTGGAGTTCCCTCTCGTGTCCGACGGACGGCGGGCCAGCCCGCCGCTTTCGAAATAAAGGAGAAGACTTTGTATCAGATACAGCAAATCCTATCTGGTTTGCCTCGCTTCTTTTTATTGATATGCATATCGTACTTATTAAAAAAAAAATATTTTATAATATTTGATAAAAAAATAATTTTAATTTTAAATTATAATATTATAGTTATAAAATTATATACTCATTAAAAAGTTAAAAATATTATAATACTTCATTATAATTTAAGGCATTATAGTTATAAAATTGTGGCATTCCATTTAAAAACATACATATATGTAAATTCAAAAAAAAAAAATTGAACGGATATTAATGCACATCACGTCATAATTTAAGATGACATCCCAATTGTAAAATACGACACCATAATTATAAAATTAAGATATCCATTAAGAAAGCCAAAAAAAATTAAGATATTTAGTTGTAAACTTACAACACTTTAGTTATAAAATTAAGGCATCCATTCAAAAAGCCAAAAAAAAATTACAACATCTCAATTATAAATTTACAACACCGTAGCTATAAAATTACGACATAAAATATGCACTTTAGCCTACATAAATTTTAAAAAAAAAATTAAATAGGTATTAATGCATACATCATGCTCATCGTATCAAATCATGTAGAATTTATATGGATCAATAAAAAAATGATGTACTTTATATAGAATTTGCTGTACTGCAGTCGATGCAAAAAAAATATTTTGTAAAAAAAATTTGGATGATTTATTGAAGTTCGATGGTTTCTTTTTCATGGTCTGAAATGCCCTTGAAGACCGTTGAAATTACGGAAATGTTGACGCATAGTTTTTTTTTATAAATAAATGAATGATATTGGTTTCGAGCCTAATTATTTGATGAATTCACCGTTTCAGCTCGATTTAATTTTCATATTTGATACGGTAGGATCCTATGCCATCCAAGCGGAAGTTACCATGCTTGCAAGCATGATATTAGATCCTAACAGCATATCCTTGACCTTGGTTTTTTTTTTTTTTTTTTTTTTGCTTATTTTTTTTCCCACTCGGCACCGTGTTGTTTCATTGTTCAAGAAAACAAGTCTATTTTTTTTTAGTCATCCAATGTGTTGTTTTTTAATGTCCATAAACTCTTTTCAAACATCATGATATATCTCAAAGTCGCGAGTCCTTGCATAATGCTCTTGAGTGACATTCGATGTAGCCTTGATAATATTGATAAGTTTTAAACACGTGAGAATTTGTGAAACAATCGCTCCAACCAAGTTAAAAACGATAACAGTTGTGAAAATGCGAATAAAATCATAATAAGTTAATGTCTCGATGCACAAAAAATTCTCTTGCAGTTATAAATAGCATGACCCTAGCAATATTTTGTTGCAAATTTATAATGACGAAACCTTTGTAACTTGAAAGCATGATAGTATGAGCATACAATCAATTTATACAATCGATATGCCCTTACTATGTCAAAAGATATATTTTTCTTATAACTTTTATACTTAGATGGTAATTCTTCTTCCTTGTTTAATACTTAGCGGTATTAGTTGCTCTCCTCCAGCTTACGAACTTTTTGCCGTAAGCCATGCCATGAATGTGTGAGCTAGCAAGCTCGTCTAAACTTATTGGAATTCTTTCTTTTTTTTTCTTTTTTTTTTCCCTCCGCAATAGAAACACCGTATGTCATTTACGGGATGGCTTGCTTGTTTGGAGGAGAGACAGCCATAATTTCATCTTAGATAAATAAATTAAATTTTAAAAAACAAGTCAAATACACTATCTAGATTTTTAAGAGTTCTTCTATGAGCTTTTTTTTTTTAAATAAAATAACACGTGCAAAACACTTTAAACATGAAAAATATGCGGCCGTAAATTACGAATGCATCAAGTAAGCTATCTATTTCAACAAAGGTCTCCATCTTAATGATAAATGATATATATATATATATATATATATATATGGATAGAACATTTTATACTTAGCTGTATTTGAATATAATTTAGTTTAAATTTAGTTGTCTTTTTTACTCTTACATTTATGCAGTTTATATATTTAAAAGATAACAAAATTAAAAATAAAATAACTTTAAAATAATAAAAAATAATCAAATTAAGAATTTGATTATGCTTATATATACTATTGATTTAATTGATATAAATATAAAAAAATAAATATATCAATAAATATAATATAATTCGTATTGATTATTAGTTGATTATATATTTATATTTTCTCATCATGTCTTTTCTATTTTTTTGTAACAACTATTGCATGTAACTTCAAAGAAGGCTAATATGCCTAGAAAAGGTAGGAGAAAGGCAGAAAAAATTGCAATGCTCATATAAATATAATATAATTTATACCTTTTTAATTTTTTATTTTCTTAGATGTATTTTAATTTTTTTTAAAATAAAATATTACTTTTAATTTCGAGTGTGCTGCTCCAACAGAGATCTTAATATCATCATCGTTCACAATATCAATAATTTTTAAAAAAAAAAAAAAACTCAATTCTCTCTAATATTTTTCACTGAACATGTACATTAAGATCACGATGATCTTAGTGATTATGTTAAGTGAAAAAAACATAATAAATTAAGATATAAGATATAATCACATTATATTCATTAAGATAAATTAAAATATATTTTATTCTTGAAATCTCAATAAGATAGTCAATGCGTCAAATTTAAAAATTATCCTGGGAAGTAGAAATCTCCCCATCTGATATTATATTTATACATGTAAAACGTAAATATGAATTATATATTGACTGACATCCAGCTCATCATCTTCCCGAACCAACGGTCCAGATCACTCCGCACCCAAGAGCGGTGTTGGGGCGTCACCGTATGGTCCCCTAGCGTCATCCGCACGTAGCGCGGAGCTCGTGCCCGCCAAGCTCCCTTGCCGGTGCCTCGTGGGCCCCACTCGAACGGAGCCCGAAGCCTGCGGGCCCCCACCCACCATGGACGCCAACTCACCTCACGTCACTTCCTCCCGGACCTTTTTTCCCCCGACCGTCGACGTGGCGCCGCCTCGTTTCACGGTGCGAAGGCCACGCGTCGAACACGAACTGGTTCGACCCGTCCTCATGGATAATGATGGGTTACCCCCACGCTGACTGATATTGACGCGCACGCGACGAGACGAGAGTCCTAGTGCGCGGTGACGTCATCTCACCGCGGAACGACAGCCGTTGGATGCGGGGAAAGAGACGCGGCGATGGGATTATCTGACGTGGGGATTATTTTCTTTTTATTTGTTTAATGCATGGAACCATTGCCATCTGTGCTCGTGTGCATGGAAGCTGTTCGAATTCCGACAGCATTCGCTCCTTCTAGGATGACGTGGCAGCTTTCTGTGAAACTTTTGTGGCCGGTCGCATGCTTGTATCCTGTTGGAGGCCAGTGTGTGGCTGTTTGATGTTTGGAAGGAGAGATCCTAACTCCTAAGGCTATCCTCTTCGACGAGACGAAGACAAGGGAATGTGGGCCCCGACAAAGGTGGACCGTGGACGAGACGACCGATGATGGCGTGGAATTCGCAGTGATGCAAGGGGAGCTTCTATTTGCGCCCCGCAAAAATTGCTCTCCATGCCTCTTAATTTTTTAAATTATTTAAATTTTTTAATTATTTTTAAAATTTTTAAATTTTTTATTTGTTCTCCTTTCTTGTATCCCTGGCTTTCTCGTTCGCTCCGGTTCTTCCTTTTTCGCTCTCTTTCTTTCCTTTTTTTTCTTTTTTTTTTTTTCTCAATCGCTCTACCCTTTGGCGTCGAAACAAAAAAAAAAAAAGGATGGGATTCATTGGAACGAACAGAGAAAAAGAGCATGGATTTTAAGGCTATATTTAAAATAAAAAAAAAAAAATATAAATATTTTTTTATCCTTTTTTACCTTCAAAAGTTATAATTATAGAGGATATCTTTGAAAAAGATTAACCATAGAGAGATAATCCATGGTTAATCTATGAACTTATTCCCTAAGAACCCTAGAAATAGCTAGTTATCCCTCCAACTATTCTTTAAGATAGTGTTTGATAGAAAAAATATTATCCCTGGATAAGTGTACGGAATAGAGTTTATCCCCTGGCTATCCCTAGGGATATCCCTTGGCTATCCCATTGATCATATCAAATGCAAAAACGTAAATCCATAGGATAACTTTTTTTTACTCTTATTTGAAGGGATAAAAGCTATTCCTGCATTTTCTAGGGAATAAATTGAGGGGATATCCCATGGTTAACCATGGATTATCCCTTTGGTTAATTTTATTCCCAGCTATCACTTAGGTAGTGTTTGAAATAGGGAATAAGAGGGGATATCCAGAGAGGATATCCCCTCTTATTCCCAAAAGCCATAACTATAAGGGATAGCAGGGAATAAAGTTAACCAAAGGAATAATCCATGGTTAACCATGGTTAACCATGGGATATCCCCTCAATTTATTCCCTAGAGAATGTAGGAATAGCTGGTTATCCCTTCAAATAAGAGTAAAAAAAGATTATCCTATGGATTTACCTTTTTGCATTTGATATGATCAATGGGATAGCCAAGGGATATCCCTAGGGATAGCCAGGGGATAAATTTTATCCCGTACACTTATCCATGGATAACATTTTTCCTATCAAACACTACCTTATAGTTATGGCTTTGGGAATAAGAGGGGATATCCCTCTTGTTGCTGCCAAATCACTTGTGATGAGCGTTGGGTGAACTGAGGTCTCCATGGGCCTTCAAGAACATGAAGAGGTCGCCTTCTTCCTCTGAAAGCCTGCAAAAAATTTCGGGCCGGTAGTTCCGGCAAGGACCCTCCGATGCTCAAGTCAGTGGTCTGTAGAACAGGAGTTTTATAATCAAGTAATATTTTAGAGAGAGGGAGAGAGAGATCTTCCTGTCTCGCAGAGTTGGATACTGTTGCATAGCCTCCTACTTCGCTGTCAGATCAGAGTGATGGTGGTCACTTCATGGAGTTAGAGTTCCTCCCAGTGGCCTTAGCATTCTAGGCCGAAAAGGTCCCGAGGGATCCGTCTGGTAGAGCGCAGGCACCCCTGTGTGGGGATCGAAGCCGATGATGAGGGTCGAGAGGCCGAAGGGCCTTACGTCACCACTCTGGGTGTACTTCTGTTGGAGCCCGGTGACGTAGCGGGTGATGCAATTGACGGTGATGGGATCCTCGCCGTGAGGCGGTGTCTCTGGCATTCGATGTGGGCCGAGCCCCCAACATCTATGTAAGCTAATCCAGGAACAGCGTCGGCGCCGATACTCCAAAATGATCCCCGGTAGGCATCAAATGGTGTCTTGTTGATTGGATGACCAATTTCATTGTTGTAGTTATTAAATGTTGCAGGCAATTGTGTTTTGCTCCTTGTAGTTAGAATTCTAATAAGCTCGTCAAGGCCATAAGCCTTCTCTTGGATCTTTTCATGTAGCATCTTAGCCTCTGATTTTGCCAACGAAGCATTCACTTCACTCCCCTCGTAGCGGTATGAGCTTACAAGTGGCACAAGAAGCTTGCGGAAATCCCCATTGGTGTGGGCCACGACATCCTCTTCAAGAGGTCGCTTGAAGCGGCCGGGGTACGCCCTCCGGACGGCGAACGTCTCGTCGGCAGTCCTTGTCACGGTGATCTCAATCAGAGCCTGGTTCCCGGGGGACCACGTCTTCAGGGCCTCGTTGGTCAGCAAGGCAGAAAAGGATAGGAGGGATCTTCTCGGAGATGGCATCCTGGACCACGATGATATCGCTCCATAGTAATAAGTCGTGGATGGGTATCCACTAGGCATGTAACACACGTTTCCGTCCATAGCCACTTGAATAAGAGGAGTAACAGAGCGCTCGTATGACGGGATTGGTGCGCTCGGCACTTCTTGGTAACCTCTGGAGAATCATGAGTCTTGTTCTTTGGATCCAACGACAGCTTCTGTAGTAAATCTGTAGCTTGATCAGCGGACGGAGCCACAGCAGCCATGGACAGATCTGGAAGTGGCGGGCGTAACGCTCCGGGAGGTAAGCAAAGAGCCAGGGCTTCGGAGAAGAGAGAAAAACCCTAGAAGCGAGAAAGGAGCGGATGCTGAAAGAGCCGCCACTCAAAGAGGAGAGAGAGTTTGGGAAGGAAGGATATTAAAAGAGAAGTTTTTCGGCCGCCTTGAAAGCGGTGATTCAAAATTGCCTCCAGATGACCGGATTTTTCTTCCTTGGGCCTACAACTGAGCTCATCTTGTTTGAGAGGGAGAGAAAGATATTGCTTGGAGTCGGAGCCCCCCCCTTTTTCCTTGAAAGGGTGCCTTAGATATATGGCTTCCTCCACCCCGCTCCAAAGGGAGCGGTGGTTGGCGCTTGATCTGGCAGTTGCGAGAACGTTTTGATTTACCGGGGAAATCCCTAGTTTATCGGAGGAAAGTAGGGGCATTGTAATCAAGTCGGTTGGCCTAGGCTCTCGAAGATTGCGGTCAGTTTCAGAACAAACTGCCGCTCATGGGTTTGTTAGATGGCCTCATCAGATGCCCCCCACACTTTTTGAGCTTGGTTAATGCACGATATACATGCTCAAGAAGTGTAAAATTTTAATAAATTACCTGCCACTCAGAAGTATCGTATGTAAAGTTTTTGTGGGGGGCGCTTGTCAACTATGAGTTGGGGAGTTGGCTTCTCCAAACTGTGAGTTGTCTGGGGTCTTCTTGACTCGACGCGAAGTCGGGCTTTGGTGCCGATACGAAGTCGGTCTTCAAGTGCCGATGCAGAGTCGGTCTTCAAGTGCCGACACGGAGTCGGTCTTCACGTGCCGATGCGGAGTCGGTCTTCACGTGCCGACGCGGAGTCGGTCTTCAAGTGCCGACGCGGAGTCGGTCTTCAAGTGCCGACGCGGAGTCGGTCTTCAAGTGCTGATGCAGAGTCGGTCTTCAAGTGCCGACATAGAGTCGGTCTTCATGTGCCGACGCGGAGTTGGTCTTCAAGTGCCGACGCGAAGTCGGTCTTCAAGTGCCGACGCGAAGTCGGTCTTTACGTGACGACGCAGAGTCGGGCTTAGAGTACCAACGCGGAGTCGGGCTTAGAGTGCTGACGCAGAATCAAGCTTAGGTGCCGAGGGGAGACTCGGGCTTAGAGTGCCGAGGGGAGACTCGGGCTTGAGTGTCGACACAGAGTCGGGATTGAGTGCCGATGCGGAGTCAGGCTTAAGTGCCGAGGGGAGACTCGGGCTTAGAGTGCCGATGTAGAATCGGGCTTAGAGTGCTAACGCGGAGTCAGGCTTAGAGTGCCAACGAGGAGTCGGGCTTAGAGTGCCGAGGGGAGACTCGGGCTTAGAGTGCCGAGGGGAGACTCGGGCTTAGAGTGCCAACGCGGAGTCAGGCTTAGGTGCCGAGGAGAGACTCGGGCTTAAAGTGCCAACATGAAGTCGAGCCTGGAGTGCCGACGTGGAGTCAGGCTTGAGTGCCGACGCGGAGTCGAGCTTGGAGTGCCGACGTGGAGTCGGGCTTGAGTGCCAATGCGGAGTCGAGCTTTGATGCCGACGCGGAGCCGATCTTTACTGTCGATGCGGAGCCGGTCTCTGGTGCCGACGCAGGGCCGGTCTTTGGTGCCGACGCGGAGCCGGTCTTAGTTGCCGACGCGGAGTCGGTCTTAGTTGTCGACGCGGAGTTGTATGCCAATGCGGGGTTGGTCTTTCGCCAACGCGTAGTTGGTCTTTGTGCCGACGCCAGGCGCCGGTCTTCGTTGCCAACGCGGAGTTGGTCATTGGTGCCGACGCTGGGCACCGGTCTTAGTGCCAACACAGAGTTGGTCTTTAGTGTGCCGACGCTGGGCGCCGATCTTAGTGCCAACACAGAGTTGGTCTTTAGTGTGCCGACGCTGGGCACCGGTCTTAGTGCCAACACAGTTGGTCTTTAGTGTGCCGACGCGCCGACCTGGTCGCCGGTCTTAGTGCCAACACAGAATTGGTCTTTAGTGTGCCGACGCTGGGCGCCGGTCTTCGTTGCCAACACAGAGTTGGTCTTTGGTGTGCCGACGCTGGGCGCCGGTCTTCATTGCCAACGCGGAGTTGGTCTTTGGTGCCGACGTTGGTCGCCGGTCTTAGTGCCAACACAGAGTTGGTCTTTAGTGTGCCGACGCTGGTCGTCGGTCTTCGTTGCCAACACAGAGTTGGTCTTTGGTGTGCCGACGCTGGGCGCCGGTCTTCGTTGCCAACGCGGAGTTGTATGCCAACGCGGGGTTGGTCTTTCGCCAACGTGTAGTTGGTCTTTGTGCCGATGCCAGGCGCCGGTCTTCATTGCCAACGCGGAGTTGGTCATTGGTGCCGACGCTAGGCACCGGTCTTAGTGCCAACACAGAGTTGGTCTTTAGTGTGCCGACGCTGGGCGCCGGTCTTAGTGCCAACACAGAGTTGGTCTTTAGTGTGCCGACGCTGGGCGCCGATCTTAGTGCCAACACAGAGTTGGTCTTTAGTGTGCCGACGCTGGGTGCCGGTCTTAGTGCCAACACAGTTGGTCTTTAGTGTGCCGATGCTGGGCGCCGGTCCTCGTTGCCAACGCGGAGTTGGTCTTTGTGTGCCGACGCTGGGCGCCGGTCCTCGTTGCCAACGCGGAGTTGGTTTTTGGTGCCGACGCTGGTCGCCGGTCCTAGTGCCAACACAGAGTTGGTCTTTAGTGTGCCGACGCTGGGCGCCGGTCTTAGTGCCAACACAGAATTGGTCTTTAGTGTGCCGACACTGGGCGCCGGTCTTCGTTGCCAACACAGAGTTGGTCTTTGGTGTGCCGACGCTGGGCGCCGGTTTTCGTTGCCAACACAGAGTTGGTCTTTGGTGTGCCGACGCTGGGCGCCGGTCTTCGTTGCCAATACGGAGTTGGTCTTTGGTGCCGACGCTGGTCGCCGGTCTTAGTGCCAATGCGGAGTTGGTCTTTAGTGTGCCAACGCTGGGCGCCGGTCTTTGTGTGCCGACGTGAAGTCGGTCTTCACGTGCTGACGCAGAGTCGGTCTTCACGTGCCGACGCGGAGTCGGTCTTCTCGATGGCTGAAAGTAACCAGCAATGCGTTGCAAGTGTATAATTTAAATAAAGGTATTACCCGATTGGCCGTTGACCGCTGATATAGAGTTGAAGCCGATGGGGTTGAGATGAAGCCGTTAAGGCTATGGCAAAGCCGCTGAGGCAAAGTTGAGGCCGTCGAGAGCCTTTTGAACCCCTAAGGGTGACCCGAGAGTCGCTGTGATGGGACCATGCTTGGGAGCCTTTAACCTCGGAGGGTGACCTGAGAGTTGAAAGTCGTCAAGAGCATTTTTAACCCGAAGGGTGACCTGAGAGTTGAGAGTCGTCAGGAGCCTTTTTAACCCCGAAGGGTGACCTGAGAGTTGAGAGTCGTCAGGAGCCTTTTTAACCCCGAAGGGTGACCTGAGAGTTGAAAGTCATCAGGAGCCTTTTTAACCCCGAAGGGTGACCTGAGAGTTGAAAGTCGTCAGGAGCCTTTTTAACCCCGAAGGGTGACCTGAGAGTTGAGAGTCGTCAGGAGCCTTTTTAACCCCGAAGGGTGACCTGAGAGTTGAGAGTCGTCAGGAGCCTTTTTAACCCCGAAGGGTGATCTGAGAGTTGAGAGTCGTCAGGAGCCTTTTTAACCCCGTAGGGTGACCTGAGAGTTGAGAGTCGTCAGGAGCATTTTTAACCCCGAAGGGTGACCTGAGAGTTGAGAGTCGTCAGGAGCCTTTTTAACCCCGAAGGGTGACCTGAGAGTTGAGAGTCGTCAGGAGCCTTTTTAACCCTGAAGGGTGACCTAAGGGTGTTTGAACCATGCTCAGGGTCCTTTTGAACCCCGAAGGGTGATCCGAGAGTCGCTGTGATGGGACCATGCTCGGGAGTCTTTAACCCCGGAGGGTGACCTGAGGGTGTTTTAAACCATGCTTAGGGTCCTTTTGAACCCCGAAGGGTGACCTGAGGGTGTTTGAACCATGCTCAGGGTCCTTTTGAACCCCGAAGGGTGACCCGAGAGTCGCTGTGATGGGACCATGCTCGGGAGCCTTTAACCCCGGAGGGTGACCTAAGGGTGTTTAAACCATGCTCAGGGTCCTTTTGAACCCCGAAGGGTGACCTGAGGGTGTTTGAACCATGCTCAGGGTCCTTTTGAACCCCGAAGGGTGACCCAAGAGTTGCTGTGATGGGACCATGCTCGGGAGCCTTTAACCCCGGAGGGTGACCTGAGGGTGTTTAAACCATGCTCAGGGTCCTTTTGAACCCCGAAGGGTGACCCGAGAGTCGCTGTGATGGGACCATGCTCGGGAGCCTTTTTCTTTGCGCCAACGATCTTTGCTGCCAATGCTGGGTCAGTCTTTGTCCTTTTGTGCCAAGCTGGCCTCTGGCTTTTGGTGCCGACTGGGGTCGGGCTTTGGGATGCTAACGCGAGGTTGGTCTCGAATGCTGATACGGGGTCGAACTTCCCTGCATGACATTTTTAAGTATCAGTGAAAGAAATAGTCTTAAGCGTACTTTAGCTCTTGCGGCACCCTTGTTTTCCTTCCGCGAGCTCGAGCGCTTCCTCCCACTGGTGGTCTGCCCCCCAGGGAATCAAGTTGGTTGGCTTGCTGTTGCGCCCACTGGTGGTCTGCCCCCCAGAGAATCAAGTTGGTTGGCTTGTTGTTGCGCGGTGCCCCTCAGCGCAACTGATGAAAGCTTCCTGAGCTCGCGTTGTCACCATCGTCTTCCTTACAGAAGTTGTAGGGAGAATGTTCGTCTACTACGTACGTTTCCCCCCTTCCTGGCGCGCCAATCTGTTGCTGCCAAATCACTTGTGATGAGCGTTGGGTGAACTGAGGTCTCCATGGGCCTTCAAGAACACGAAGAGGTTGCCTTCTTCCTCTGAAAGCCTGCAAAAAATCCCGGGCCAGTAGTTCCGGAAAGGACCCTCCGACGCTCAAGTCAGTGGTCTGTAGAACAGGAGTTTTATAATCAAGTAATATTTTAGAGAGAGGGAGAGAGAGATCTTCCTGTCTCGCAGAGTTGGATACTGTTGCATAGCCTCCTACTTCGCTGTCAGATCAGAGTGATGGTGGTCACTTCATGGAGTTAGAGTTCCTCCCAGTGGCCTTAGCATTCTAGGCCGAAAAGGTCCCGAGGGATCCGTCTGTTAGAGCGCAGGCACCCCTATGTGGGGATCGAAGCCGATGATGAGGGTCGAGAGGCCGAAGGGCCTTACGTCACCACTCTGGGTGTACTTCTGTTGGAGCCCGGTGACGTAGCGGGTGATGCAATTGACGGTGATGGGATCCTCCGCCGTGAGGCGGTGTCTCTGGCATTCGATGTGGGCCGAGCCCCCAACATCTATGTAAGCTAATCCAGGAACAGCGTCGGCGCCGATACTCCAAAATGATCCCCGGTAGGCATCAAATGGTGTCTTGTTGATTGGATGACCAATTTCATTGTTGTAGTTATTAAATGTTGCAGGCAATTGTGTTTTGCTCCTTGTAGTTAGAATTCTAATAAGCTCGTCACGGCCATAAGCCTTCTCTTTGATCTTTTCATGTAGCATCTTAGCCTCTGATTTTGCCAACAAAGCATTCACTTCACTCCCCTCGTAGCGGTATGAGCTTACAAGTGGCACAAGAAGCTTGCGGAAATCCCCATTGGTGTGGGCCATGACATCCTCTTCAAGAGGTCGCTTGAAGCGGCCGGGGTACGCCCTCCGGACGGCGAACGTCTCGTCGGCAGTCCTTGTCACGGTGATCTCAATCAGAGCCTGGTTCCCGGGGGACCACGTCTTTAGGGCCTCGTTGGTCAGCAAGGCGGAAACGGAGAGGAGGGATCTTCTCGGAGATGGCATCCTGGACCACGATGATATCGCTCCATAGTAATAAGTCGTGGATGGGTATCCACTAGGCATGTAACACATGTTTTCGTCCATAGCCACTTGAATAAGAGGAGTAACAGAGCGCTCGTATGACGGGATTGGTGCGCTCGGCACTTCTTGGTAACCTCTAGAGAATCATGAGTCTTGTTCTTTGGATCCAACGACAGCTTCTGCAGTAAATCTGTAGCTTGATCAGCGGACGGAGCCACAACAGTCATGGACAGATCTGGAAGTGGCGGGCGTAACGCTCCGGGAGGTAAGCAAAGAGCCGGGGCTTCGGAGAAGAGAGAAAAACCCTAGAAGCGAGAAAGGAGCGGATGCTGAAAGAGCTGCCACTCAAAGAGGAGAGAGAGTTTGGGAAGGAAGGATATTAAAAGAGAAGTTTTTCGGCCGCCTTGAAAGCGGTGATTCAAAATTGCCTCCAGATGACCGGATTTTTCTTCCTTGGGCCTACAACTGAGCTCATCTTGTTTGAGAGGGAGAGAAAGATATTGCTTGGAGTCGGAGCCCCCCCCTTTTTCCTTGAAAGGGTGCCCTTAGATATATGGCTTCCTCCACCCCGCTCCAAAGGGAGCGGTGGTTGGCGCTTGATCTGGCAGTTGCGAGAACGTTTTGATTTACCGGGGAAATCCCTAGTTTATCGGGAGGAAAGTAGGGGCGTTGTAATCAAGTCGGTTGGCCTAGGCTCTCGAAGATTGCGGTCAGTTTCAGAACAAACTGCCGCTCATGGGTTTGTTAGATGGCCTCATCACCTCTTATCCCCTATTTCAAACACTACCTAAGGTAGTGTTTGATAGAAAAAATATTATCCATGGATAAGTGTACGGGATAGAGTTTGTCCCCTGGCTATCCCTAGGGATATCCCTTGGTTATCCCATTGATCATATCAAATGCAAAAGGTAAATCCATAGTATAACTTTTTTTTACTCTTATTTGGAGAGATAACCAGCTATTTCTACATTTTCTAGGGAATAAATTGAGGGGATATTCCATGGTTAACCATGGATTATCCCTTTTGTTAACTTTATTCCAAGCTATCCCTTATAGTTATGGCTTTTGGAAATAAGAGGGGATATCCCTCATATCTCCTATTTCAAACACTACCTAAGGGCATATTTGCTAATAACCAGTTTTTTCTATCCTAGGTTGTGACCTTTTCGCTTGTTCCTCCCATTCGAGCAGCTCTCGTCCCGATCTCACAATCTCTTGCTCCCATCTTTCGCTCCAGATCTGCTGCTCTCGTCTCTCGATTTTTCGGTCTAGATCTCCTGCTCCCGTCTTTCATAAATCCGGCCCAAGGTACGCTTTGCTCTTTCTCTTCTTCTCTTCAACCCTTTTGTGGCCGTGACCCCTCCCGCAAGCCTTGCTACGTTTTCTTGTCTCCTTGCTCAGTGGCCTCCTGTGTCTCTCTTGTGTCTTCTCCTAGTTCGTTCTTTCCTTTTTTTTTTTTTTGACCCTTATCTTTGTTTAGATTCCGATAGTTGCGGCCCAAGTTGCTTGAAGGTGGATGAATCTAGAGTTTGAATCAGAACTCAAAATTTGAATTTTGGATTGATCGATGGGGGAGATCCTAGATCTAAGGCATCTTTCTGCCTATTTTTAATCGATTCTCTTCCATCCGATGATTTCTTCAGCTCCAAGCTACAGTGATCGTTTTAAAGGACTTTTCTTAACCTTCTTTTTTGGGTATTTTTGTAACCATATTTATTATTTTATTTATTTTTTTTTTTTCCATCTCGAGTGTTTGAAGTGCACGAGGTTTAGAATTATCATTTGATATTTATCCGATCGTTCGTTGCTTTTCTATATCCCTATGATTTCATTGTCATTCTCTAATCTTTATATATTTCTATTGTACCATGTTTCATGTGATGTTGTTCATGTTTCTTCGCATACTTTTCTCTTGTATTATGTTCCATGTGATCTTTTGCATCCTATACAAGACCATCAGTATATTTCTCATTAGGAAGCTGTCAAATTTAACTTGTGCTGGTTGAAGAATAATCTTGATAAACATGTTGGCTCTTACTATTAGGTTTTTGGTGGAGGAGAGTAAGAATACAAAAACAGAAAAAGAAAATAAAACCACTTCTTGATAATTCTAACATCTTGTGTCAATCCTTCGAGACTCGTCAATTATTCATGAAGTTGGATGTAGAGCAAATGAAAAGTTTTGTTAATTACCACTTGAATAAACATCGAGGTATTTGAATTTGTTGTTAACCCATTTTTGGGATATGTAATGATGTTATTTACTTGCTTCGTTTGATGAAACATTTGTATTGATATGTAAGCTATCATTCTAATATCATGGATGTATTTTATTTAATGTTGAATGTACCAATGTGTTCTTGTGCCAGTGATAGTTGTTTCACTTTGATTACCATCACATACTGTATCGTGCATATGTACAATACTTGTTGACCTATTATAAATATACATTTTATGTCCTTGTAAATGTAGCTGGTGTCTTCTGCAATTGATATGGCAAGTCATCAATTTGATTTATTAATTCAAACTTTGGATGGCATGCTGCTTGATGATGACATTATGATCGAATTGTTGGAAGAGTTAATGGAAACAGATGAAGAGACTTCATGTCCTCAAAAGGTTCCATGTCATACTCGATAATTCAGTGGTACGAATATTATTCGAGACATTTTGAATGGGCATTCTGATCGTTGCTATCGGTACCTGAGAATGAACACAGAGATGTTTCAGATTCTCAAAGACAAAGTTGTTGGTATGGGGTCCCTAAAATTAGGTGGGACGGTGGAACTTGATGAGAAACCGGCAATCTTTTTGTCATGTCTAGGTCATAGTCAATCGAATAGGATTATTCAAGAGACCTACCAGCACTCGGGAGAGACGATAAGTAGGTACTTTCATAAGGTTATGGATACTGTATTGCATTTGCAGGATGAGTTCATTCAACTTCCATCAAATGATTCATCGGTTTATCCGAAGATAAGAGACAATCGATGTTTCTATCCATTCTTTAAGGTAACGATCAAACATTTACCATGACATGTACCATTAATTATATTTCATATGATTTGCTGAAACATTTTTTTGACTGTAGGATGCAATTGGTGCCATATATGGCACGCATATAGAGGTCATACTATCAAAGAAGGATCAACCTCAATTTCGCAATCGAAAGAACACTATATCTCAGAATGTAATGGCTGTTGTATCTTTCAACAATATGTTTATGTTTGTGTGTGTTAGATGAGAAGGATCGGCAACGGACATGAGAGTTTTGAGGTGGTGTTGTGACCATGGAGAATTTACAGTCCCCAAAGATAAGGTTTTCAAATTATAACTAATGGGGCCATTGAGCCCCATGGGCAACGGTAGTCCCACCAAGGTCGGACTAGTGGCCTCTGGAGTCAGCCTCGGCCTCAGCCAGTCGGCTCTCGGCCCTCGGCAAGACAGCCCCTCGGCCTCTGAAAGACACCCCCTCGGCCTCTTTCCCTTGGCCTCAGCCACTCAGCCCCCTCAGCCTCAGCCTCGGCCATGAATAGTGCTTGGCCTCAACATGAACAGTGCTCGGCCATGAACAGTGCTCGGCCTCTTTTCCTCGGCCCCCTCAACCACTCGGCCCTCGGCCTCGGCATGAACAGTGCTCGGCCTCGACATGAACAGTGCTCGGCCAAGAACAATGCCATGCAAGTGTTCACCTACGGCCTTCTCTGAAGCTCATCCAAGGGCATGAATAGTTCCATGTATGTACTCTATAATCAATGCTCTACGATGGATAGAGCCGGCTTCAACTCCAAACTTCATCTTTTGCCTCAACGGCTACACTTTGGGGCCCCCGTGCCTGACTTTATTGTCCATCACTGTCCGCACAAGGCAACAAAGTGTGTCATGGGGGACACATATAGCAAACATCATAACGATCGGCCATGCTCTGCAGCAGCCTGTAACAGCTATCCAAGCCAAGCAACACCTGCCAATCAGCTGCAGCCACCTACTCTGATGGGACACGGCCTGTAGCTCTGACAAATCACATGGAGGCCAGCCCCACTATGCTGCCCCCATCATCAATGCTCTGACAAGTGATTATACCCCAAGACTGGCAGACTCCAAGTATCAATAAAATGGGTAAGAGGGACCCCCAACCAGGTAACTGATAACTCACCACACTCTTAAATGCTCATTCTTGCTCACAAAGAGTATAGCTCTAAGCCTCTCTGTCCTTCTCTCTTTCGAGCTTCCTTAAGCTCACGGTTGTTGCCCAGAGCACTGACTTGAGCATCGGAGGGTCCCCGCCAGAATTTTCAGTCCTCGGGACTTGTTTACAGGCTCTCAGGTGCAAGAAGCTCGCCGGAGGATTCCGGGCTCATTGGAGGAGGCGACTGAACGCTTGCCAACGTTTGAGGAGGGTGATTTGGCGTCAATAGATTGGCGCGCCAAGTAGGGGGCCAGAGCACGGATCATCAATGATGCTAGCTTGTGGATCCTCGTTCCCCTTAGATTAGCATGGTGGATCAAAATGATGGTGATGACAAGGGCCCGAAGAGCTTCCGCCAGTCATGCTGGGAGGCACCCTCAACGAACTGAGCAACAGAGCCAACCGCTCCACTCCACCATCGCCACTACCTCAGGCCACTCAAGCAAATAGTATGTCATCCTCATCTTGCAAATCCATACATTGATGGCAGCTATCCAAAAGCTCTAGAAGTAATATCTCACAGCCGCACAGCAGCCAGCAAAAGCTTTCGCTCCCTCTTTAGTTGCTGCTCAGGCCAGCCATCATCCATCCCGCGGAAGATCTCCCCAGCAAAAGGCTTACTGCCATCAAGCTCATCAGTATGAGCATCTTCAAGCTCAAAAGAAAGAGGTCACTAGTAAGAGCACCACCGCTCGTCATCCAAACGGCCTCCTCTCCTATGAACGGCGATGCGGGGGGAGGCCCAAGCAAGGGCGCCAGCACCTCCACTCCAATCAACTTAATTCCCGAGGGGCAAACCACCAGCGGCTGATGTATCTAAATCATCAGAGGAAGACAAATTCCTTTAAAGGCACTTCACAATGACAGCCTTTTCTACTCGGACAGTCGTAATCCACAAGAGGCGTGCGACCCCTAGGCTATCTTCGGCCAATAGGGAGCTAAGCGACACTCCTCCCCGACCGCTTTTTCTTCCTTCAAACCATCCACATCAAGTACCACATCATCATCATCACCTGGCACATCTTTTCAGTTGGGTTCCCTCTAAGGAGCAAGGTCCTGACCTGGCTGTGCGGGGAGATGATCGAGGACGTGGTCCAAGTCCCAGCCCAGTGCCATGCCATACAAACTTAATGAACAAGATTTAACATATGAGGGGAAGGAAGTTTGGTGCCAGAAAGAGGACAAAGAGAGGACGTTGGGTGGAGGGGTCATTATGGCCTTTCTTGTACTTGGATGTCAGGGCTCCATTAATGCCAAAAGAGACCAACAATGCAAGTTCTCCTCCACTCTCGAATGGTCTTCTTCACCTCTACAAATACCCCGATTTAGCACCAGGAAAAGATGGGGAAAGCTCTATCCCGACTCCATGCCGACCCTTAGCATCATCGAACATGACGCAAAGGCCAAAAAGCTACAAAAGCTAAGTACAATACACTTTGAGTAAAGCTTCTTTTCATTAATACTTGAATGCATTGCAGAAAGACCGACTCCAGCATCGGCACCTAAGCTCGAGGCCAACTCGACACCAAAGATCGACTCCAGCATTGGCACCTAAGCCTGAGGCCACCTCGGCAACAAAGACTGACTCCAGCAACGGCAACAAAGATCGTCGGCACAGAAAAAAGGCACCTGAGCCTGTTCCACGCACCCTTAGATCACCCTTTGGGGTTCAAAAGGCACCTAAGCCTGGTCCATGCACCCTCAAATCATCCTCCGGGGTTAAAAGGCACTTGAGCCTGGTCCACGCACCCTCAAGTCACCCTCCGGGGTTCAAAAGGCACCTGAGCCTGTCCATGCACCCTCAGGTCATCCTTCAGGGTTAAAAGGCACCTGACGACTCTCAACTCTCAGGTCACCCTATGGGGTTAAAAGGTACTTGATGACTCTCAACTCTCAGATCACCCTCCGGGGTTAAAAGGCATCTGACGACTCTCAACTCTCAGATCATCCTCCGGGGTTAAAAGGCACCTGACAACTCTCAACTCTCAGGTCATCTTTCGGGGTTAAAAGGCACCTGATGACTCTCAACTCTCTTCTAAGGTTAAAAGGCATCTGACGACTCTCAACTCTCAGGTCACCCTCCAGGGTTAAAAGGCACCTGACGACTCTCAACTCTCAAGTCACCCTTCGGGGTTAAAAGGCACCTGATGACTCTCAACTCTCAGGTTATCCTCCGAGGTTAAAAGGCACATGACGACTCTCAACTCTCAGGTCACCCTTCGGAGTTAAAAGGCACCTAAGCCTGGTCCATGCAACCTCAGGTCACTCTTCGGGGTTAAAAGGAACCCGACGACTTCAGCAACTCTCAGGTCACCATTCGGGACGGCCACAAAACCCTCGAGGCGGTTTTATTGCAGCCTCAGCAGCTCTGTTTCTCTGTCTTCATGGCCTCATTACAACCTCAACGGTGTCATCTCAGCCCCAACGGCCTCATATCTTCCCTAACGGCATTACTGCAGCCTCAGCGGCTCTATCAGCCTCAGCGGCTCCATTCCTTTGCCTCCGTGGCCTCATTACAACTTCAACAGCTTAATCACAGCCTCAACGGCTTCACTTTAGCCTCAATAGCTCTAAATCTACCTCAATGACCAATAGCTAATCGGGTAAGACCTTTATCTAAATTATATACTTGCAACATATTGCTGGACACTTTCAGCCATCCAAGAAGAAGCCCCAAGACAACTCACAGTTGGGAGAGGCCAACTCCCCAGCTCACAGTTGATGGGCACCCACCTTTAAATTTCATGACAAAAGTAGAAGAGTTAAAGTCAACTCACAGTCAGGAGAAACCGACTCCCCAACTCACAGTAATGAGCATCCGCTTCCAGACCCTGGGTTGTCAGAGGATTACTAGCTGCTCCCAGCCAGTCTAAGATAATCAATTTACCTCCAACATTACTTAAAGTCTTTGAGCAGACAAAAGCAAAAGAGAGCATGTAGATGTGGTCACAAGTCCACACAAGGTAGATAAAAGGTCAGAGCCAAACTAACAAGAAAAGTGCAAAGGTAAAGAGCTCTACACTCCTTTCGCCTGGCGGATGCAAGGCATGTGGCCGCACAAGCTCAAGAGTGTGGGGGGCATCTGATGGGGCCATTGAGCCCCAAGGGCAATGGTAGTCCTACCAGGGTCGGACTAGTGGCCTCTAGAGTTGACCTCGGCCTCAGCCAGTCGGCCCTTGGCCCTCGGCAAGATAGTCCCTCGGCCTCGGGAAGATACCCCCTCGGCCTCTTCTCCTTGGCCTCAGCCGCTCGGCCCCCTCAGCCTTGGCCTCGGCCATGAATAGTGCTCGACCTCGGCATGAATAATTATCGGCCATGAATAGTGCTCGGCCTCGGCCATGAACAGTGCTCTACCTCTTTCCCTCGGCCTCAGCCACTCGGCCCCTTTGGCCTCGACATGAACAGTGCTTGGCCATGAACAATGCTCGGCCATGAACAGTTCTATGCAAGTGTTCACCCACGGCCTTCTCTAAAGCTCATCCAAGGGCATGAACAGTGCCATGCACGTACTCTATAATCAATGCTCTACGAGGGATAGAGCTGACTTCAACTCTAAACTTCATCTTCTGCCTCAGCGGCTACACTTTGGGACCCACGTGCCTAACTTTATCGCCCATCACTATCCGCACAAGGCAACGGAAGTGTGGCATGGGGGACATATCTGGCAAATGCCGTAATAATGGGTCATGCCCTGCAGCAGCCTACAACAGCTGTCCAAACCAAGCAGCACTTGCCAACCAGCTGCAGCCACCTACTCTAACGGAATGCGACCTGCAGCTCTGACAATCACATGAAGGCCAGCCCCATTATGCTGCCCCCATCATCAATGCTCTGACAAATGATTATGCCCCAAGACTAGCAGACTCCAAGCATCAATAAAATGGGTACGAGGGACCCCAACCAGGTAACTGATAACTCGCCATACTCTTAAATGCTCATTCTTGCTCATAGAGAGCACGACTCTAAGCTTCTCTCTCCTTCTCTCTTTCAAGCTTCCTCAAGCTCACGGCTGTTGCCCAGAGCACTGACTTGAGCATCGGAGGGTCTCTGCCAGAATCTCTGGATCTCAAAACTTGTTTGCAAGCTCCCAGACGCAAAAAGCTTGCCGAAGGATTTCGGACTCGCTGGAGGAGGCGACCGGATGCTTACCGACGTTTGAGGAGGGTGATTTGGCGTCAACAATAACCACATTGCCAAAAAGTTTTTTCTTTTGTTTACGCGTGTTTAGTGTCAATTTTGGTAGAAAAGTTTTACTTGGTTGACTCAGGGTATGCGAATACAGATCAATTTTTGGCACTGTATCGGGGTACTATGTATCATCTTAGTACCTTTCATACATCCACTTTTGGTCAGCAAAATTATGAGAATCATAAGTATCTTTACAACCATTGGCACACACAATTGCGTAACTGTATGGAAAAGGCTTTTGAGATTATGAAGAAACGATTCAAGATCCTTCGATCGCCACTGCCTTACTGTTCAAAGTTCAAAAAAAATCATTTTGGCTTGCTGCATCATACATAATTTTATCCGACGAATGCAAGGCAACGATAAGTATTTTAATGCCAATGATATTGATGACTCCCTAGATGATAGGGAGTAATTAAGTTTCAACTCGATTAGTCAAGATGAATCAAGGAGGGATGAGGTTAAAAGGAATTGTATTGCAAATGCAATGTGGCATCAATTTACATCTAGAAGTACGATTGTTTCGATAAGTTGTAATTGTCTTACTATTTCGGTGATTGCATGCTAGATATGATAATTTTTGATCATTCTATCCTTTGCAGGATCATCCATAAGGGATGAAGGTCCTAGAGAAGCATAGGACAACTTTAGTTTGCTGCATTGTCCTCGTAATGCCCTTCTATGTTGTATTCACTGGACATAAAAGAGGGATCGTTAGGGGGTGGGATGATTGTAAGGCATTGGTTGATGGATTTCCAAACAATAAACAGAAAAGGTATAATACATGGCATAAAGCCCAAACCGCTTTTCTTGAACGATGCCTTACACCTGAAGTTTGGGAAATCCCTGATGACATGCCGAGCGACCCTCCAGTAAGGATGCAACTAATGCAGCAAGTTCCATCAATTAATGAGAATAGGGGTAGAATGAGGACTATGTCAATGGTCCTATAAGAACTTTCTTTTCATTTCAGAATTTCTTATTGGATTTGCTCTCTATCGTTTGATGAAGTGAAAATTTTACTTGTTGTTTGCACTCGTATGTCCTATATAATAAGTACACATTTTTAAGTCATTGTCCTATTAGATATTTTAATGTGATGATGTAATGCTTCCAGCTATATAATATGATGCAAATTCTATATACAAGTTGCCAATGTTGCCATGTATCATGGGCCCCCCAGATATCGACATGTTGCCATGTATCGGGGCAACTGATACCATCCTGCCAATGTTGCCTTGTTCATATGATTTCAAAAATTTTTGCTTGTATGGGCTATGATTAGTTTTGAGCCTATTCAATTCAATTCAGCATGATGATAGGGACTTCTTATTAGTTTTGACGCTCAATGTATGTACTAAGATATCATGATTTGGAGGGCATTTCTAAATGCAACCGTTGTGAAGCATATGTTTTGACACCCTATCTGAGCCAAGGGCCATGATATTAGGCATTTTCTTACTATTTATGTCTCGGATGCCTTCCTGAGCCAACTCAATCTATGTCAAGTTCTGAAGTAAGTTTGTTTTCCATGAGAGCTTCAATGTTTTATCATACATGCCTATCTTGTTTTTTGTTTGCCTGGTTCCTTAACCACATGTTTCCAAAGATGGAATTTCATTTGTAGAGCCTGGTGTGGTACTCCAAAGCTTAAATCCCAGGGTGGAGGTTGTAGGCTCCACAGGGTTAAGGCCCAGGTTGTTGGGTCTTGAGGGGGCTAGTCTATCATTGGGCTGGGTTTGGGCCCAAGGTGTGGATTGGTCCAAGGGAGTTTTTTAGGGTTTATTATCCATATAATAAGGCACCGGTTCATATGTGGTGTTGGTTTTATTTGGTGGCCGTCATGGGGACGGGTTATATATAGTCATGTAACGATGATGATTATAGAAGAATGAAAGAAACCCTTTTCTCCCTAGAATAAGCTATCCCTTCTCTTTCTTCTCCTCTCTTTCTCACATATAGATGCCCTAGGTTTATAGGGTTTTATTGCTGCCATCTCTGCCCTAGCCATCTTCTTGGAGCCGCCTCTCTCATAGAAGGAGAAGGAAGAAACCCTAGCAGCACCTTCTTCTTGGGCAACGTCTCTTGATTTTCTGGATCAGATCTGAAGGTTCACGTGAGGAAGAAGAGAGGCCACAACCCTCTCTTACAATCTTGGGGCAGAAGAAACCAAGGAAAATCCTAGTTGCTAATCAATCTGGGAAGATTACCAAGATCAAGATCCAAAATTCTGCTACAGAAATTTCAGCAGGGATATCATCTCGCTTCCGCATCTCCACACGACTTGGGGCTGGTCGAATGCGTGCTATGCTTCAAGGGTAGAAAGAGGACGATCCACTCTTCATTTGGTATCAGAGCCTCGGTGATTTGGTGGAGAAAAGATTGGATCTTGGGCGTTTCTTGGTAGATATCAAACCAAAAATTTCTGCAGCAAGTTTAATTTTCTGTTTTTGTTGTGTGCATTGTTTCTTGGTTGGATATGGCATCTAGTAGCTTTAAATTGGATTTTGAAAAGTATGATGGCAAGGGGAACTTCACCCTATGGCAGCAAAGGGTGAAGGATTTATTGGTACAGCAAAGGATTTATAAGGTCTTGGTGAAACAAAGACCGGATAATGTAAGTCGTGAGGATTGGGAGGAGTTAGAGGAGATTGCATTTAGCACAATCAGGATGTGCTTGGCTGATCAAGTCTTTCTGGAGATTTGCACGCAGACCACGGCAAGGGGGCTATGGGAAACTTTAGAGAATACTTACATGGGAAAGAGTATGACAAACAAGTTGTGGTTGAAGAAACAGCTGTACAGCTTGAGAATGCCTGAGGGAGGAGATCTTGTGGCCCATATTCAGAAATTCAATCAAGTATGCTCAGAGGTGATGAGCCTTGATGTGAAGATTGATGAAGAGACAAGACCCTCACCCTCATCTTGTTGTGTTCGCTACCCAGTTCCTATGATGGTCTGATTACAACCTTGGTGTATGGAAGGAGACCCTGAATTATGAAGAGGTTGTGGGGGTGCTGAGATCAAACCAGCAAAGAGAAAAAATTTGCATGGGAAACTCTAACACAGAGGTACTTGCTGTGAATGAGAGGCAAGGAAGACCCTAGGAAAAGGTTAGAGGCAAGTCCAAAGGCAGATCTAAGTCTCGAGGCAAGCAGAAAGCATGAAAGTGTTACAAGTATCATCAGATTGGTCATCTGAAGAGAAATTGCCCACTTCTGAAGAATGAGAAGGGGAAGGGCATTTCCAAGGGAGGTTCAGCTAGCAATGGTGTGCAAATTCATCTGAAGATAGTGAAGATGATGCACTGGTAGTTTCAGATGGGACCAAGAAGTGTGATAGTTGTTGGACACTTGACTCAGCATGTTCTCACCATTATACTTCGCATAGGGAGTGGTTTGCAACTTATGAAGAATCTGATGGAGGGAGTGTATGCCTTGGTGATAATCATCCTTGTAAGGTTGCTGGAGTTGGAAGCATAAGGGTGAGGATGTATGATGGGGTTATAAGGACTTTAACCAATGTCAAACATGTCCCGGAGTTGAAGAAGAATCTAATTTCTTTGGGCTACCTGGAGAAGCATGGGTATGCTTTTGGAAGCCAGCCGGGGAGTGGATGTTTGAGGATAACCAAGAGTGCATTAGTGGTGATGAAAGGGAGAAGGTTGAAAATAATCTCTATCAGATGGAAGGCTCAGTGGCCATAGATGGTGCAGAGGTGCTAGCAGCGGCACAGGAGGAACAGTTGGTCTATAAACTGTGGCACTATCGAATGGGACACATGAGTGATAAAGGGCTTATAGAACTCAGCAAAAGAGGTCTGATTCCATCACTTAAGAAGGAGGATATGACATCTGTGAGCCCTGTATTTATGGAAAACAACATAGGGTAAGATTTGCCAGCAGTTCCAAGCAGAGTGAAGGTATTCTGGAACTAGTTCACTCAGATGTATGGGGACCGGCCCCTGTGTCAGCCAGAGGTGGGGCTAAGTATTTTTTAACTTTCATTGATGACTACTCCAGGAAGGTATGGGTATATCTGATTAGAGGTATTTACCCGGTTTAAAGCTTGGAGAGTTGGTGTTGAAAAGGAGACAGGAAAACCAGTGAAGTGTTTGAGATCTGACAATGGAGGGGAGTATACAAGCAATGAATTCAGAAGCTACTATGAGGAAAATGGGATCCAACGCCATTACACAGTAAGGATGACTCCCCAGCAGAATGGTGTGGCAGAGAGGATGAATCGTACATTGACAGAGAAGGCTAGGTGTTTGAGGCTACAGGCATTACTGCCCAAGGTCTTTTGGGGTGATGCAATTATGTTCTCTGGTTTTCTTGTTAACAGGTCCCCTAATAGAAAACTTGATGGAGGCATTCCAGAGGAGATCTGGAGTGGGAAGAAGGTGGAGCTTGGACATCTAAGGATTTTTGGTTGCCCAGCCTATGCACATGTGGAGGCAACTGAAAGGAGCAAGCTGGACCCAAAATCACAAAGGCTGATCTTCATCGGGTATTCACAGGGAGTTAAAGGCTATTTGCTATGGAGTTCAGATTCACAGAAGTGTATCATCAGTAGAGACATTATTTTTGATGAGAAGAGCATCTTGAAGAGGTCAGAGATTGCAGATGGAGCTGAAAAGGCTGAACAGGACAGCAGTGGACAGCATTGGCTGACAGGTGATGTACCTTCTACTTCTACTTCAAAACATGCTTCTTTTGAGGTGGAGTTTGGTATGAATGTTCCAATACATGTAAAGGATCAGCCACAAGAGCCATCAATCCAAAAGGAGGTGCAGATGGAGTCACACACTTCAGCTTTGAGAGATGATCAAAGGGGTGTGGCACTATACAAGGCAAAGTGTACCATCATCAAACCTGCTCGGTATCGCATTGATGACATGATTTCCTATGCTCTAATCATTGAAATGAAGATCCAGAGACCTTCCAAGAAGCCATGGAAAGTTCAGAAAGAGACTCATGGATGCAGGCCATGATGGAGGAGATGGAGTCCCTGGAAAAGAACAAGACATGACAGCTAGTGGATCTACCTAGAGATGCTCGGGCCATTGGTTCAAAATGGGTGTTCACAAAGAAGGAGGCACCTTCAAAGCAAGGTGGAGTCAGATACAAAGCAAGGCTTGTTTCTAAGGGGTTCTCACAGAGAGAGGGAGTGGACTACACAGAGGTATTCTCTCCAGTGGTACGTCATGCTTCAATTCGTGTGTTGTTATCTCTCGTAGCACAATATGGTATGGAGTTGCAGCAGATGGACGTGAAGACGGCTTTCTTACATGGGAGTCTAGAGGAGAGGATATACATGAAGCAACCAGAGGGTTTCAAGGAATCTGGATTGGAAGAAAAAGTGTGTCTACTAAAGAAATCGCTCTATGGTTTGAAGCAGTCACCCCGTCAGTGGTACAAAAGGTTTGACACTTTTATTTTGGGCCTTGGATTTTCTAGATGTGAACATGATACTTGTGTCTATGTGAAAGATGTGGATGAGGATGATGCACTGTATCTCCTTCTGTATGTGGATGATATGCTCATTGCCAGCAGGAGTGTTGAAGCAGTGAATAGACTGAAATATGCATTATCAACAGAATTTGAAATGAAGGATTTGGGGTCAGCTAGGAAGATACTTGGGATGGAAATTTACAGAGATAGGACCAAAGGAATTCTACACTTGTCATTGGGTGGATATATTCACAAGGTGTTGGAGAGGTTTGGGATGGATAAGGCCAAACCAGTTGGAATACCTTTGGCTAGTCACATGTCTCTTTCTAAGTTACAGAACCCCCAGACAGATGAAGAGAAAGAGTACATGGAGAGAGTTCCATATGCCAGTGCCGTGGGCAGCATTATGTATGCTATAGTGTGTTGCAGGCCTGACATAGCATATACAGTGAGCCAGGTGAGCAGATTCATGGCGAACCTAGGGAAGGAGCACTGGAAGGCACTCAAGTGGATTTTGAGGTACCTTCAGGGAACTCGTGGACTTGGTCTAATTTTTGGGCAGCAAGATGGATCCAAGGAGAAATCTAATATCCCAAGTAAGTCATTAGGTCCATTGGAAGGATTTGTGGATGCAAATTTTGCAGGTGATCTAGATACAAGAAGATCTACCACAGGGTATGTGTTCAGCATGTATGGTGGATTAATTTCTTGGAGATCAACCCTTCAACCTATTACAGCTTTGTCTACAACAGAAGCTGAGTATATAGGGATTACAGAGGCTGCCAAGGAGGCTCTTTGGTTGAAGAGACTCATCATGGAAATGGGGGTGAAGCAGGGTACAGTATTATTATACAGTGATAGTCAGAGTGCCCTGCAGTTGGCTCAGAACCCAATCTATCTTACACGCACAAAGCATATAGATGTGAGGTATCACAGGATCAAAGAATTGGTGGAAGAAGGTGAAGTGGAGCTGGTAAAAGTTCATACAAAGAAGAACCAGGCAGATGCACTTACGAAGACTCTTCCACGGGATAGCTTTCTCTCATGTGTGACACTGATGGGTATGAGGGAATGTGCAGATTTTTCAATAGCTTTAAAGCACCAAGGTGGAGATTGTAGAGCCTGGTATGGTACTCCAAAGCTTAAATCCCAGGATGGAGGTTTGTAGGCTCCACAGGGTTAAGGCCCAGGTTGTTGGGTCTTGAGGGGGCTAGTCTATCATTGGGCTGGGTTTGGGCCCAAGGTGTGGATTGGTCCAAGGGAGTTTTTTAGGGTTTATTATCCATATAATAAGGCACCGGTTCATGTGTGGTGTTGGTTTTATTTTGGTGGCCATCATGGGGACGGGTTATATATAGTCATGTAACGATGATGAGTATAGAAGAATGAAAGAAACCCTTTTCTTCCTAGAATAAGCTATCCCTTCTCTTTCTCCTCCTCTCTTTCTCACATATAGATACCCTAGGTTTCTAGGGTTTTATTGTTGCCATCTCTGCCCTAGCCATCTTCTTGGAGCCGCCTCTCTCATAGAAGGAGAAGGAAGAAACCCTAGCAGCACCTTCTTCTTGGGCAACGTCTCTTGATTTTCTGGATCAGATCTGAAGGTTCACGTGAGGAAGAAGAGAGGCCACGACCCTCTCTTACAATCTTGGGGCGGAAGAAACCAAGGAAAATCCTAGTTGCTAATCAATCTGGGAAGATTACCAAGATCAAGATCCAAAATTCTGCTGCAAAAATTTCAGCAGGGATATCATCTCGCTTCCGCATCTCCACACGACTTGGGGCTGGTCGAATGCGTGCTATGCTCCAAGGGTAGAAAGAGGACGATCCACTCTTCATCATTGCCACCAAACAGGTCATTGTGCCCGTTGTGCTTTCAAAAACGGGTTAATCTGAATGTTGTTTATGTTTCTAGTTTTGTTTTCTGCTATATTTCGGCTTGAGACATTTTGCCATTGCCATGTATCATGGGCCCCCCAGGTACCGATATGTTATTATGTATCGGGGGCAACTGGTACTGTCCTGCCAATGTTGCCTTGTTCATATAATTTCAAAATTTTTTGCTTGTATGGGCTATGATTAGTTTTGAGCCTATTCAATTAAATTCAGCAATGATGATAGAGACTTCTTATTTGTTTGACGCTCAATGTGTGTGCTGAGATATCATGACTTGGAGGGCATTTCTAAATGCAATCATTGTGAAGCATATGTTTGACACCCTATCTGAGCCAAGGGCCATGATGTTAGGTATTTTCTTACTATTTTATGACTCGGATCCCTTTTAAGTTTTGAAGTAAGTTTGTTTTCCATAAGAGCTTCAATGTTTATCATAGGTTTGTCTTGTTTTTTGTTTGCTTGGTTACTTAATCATAGGTTGCCAAAGATGAAATTCCATTGCCATCAAACAGAACATTGTGTCTGTTGTGCTTTCAAAAAATGGGTCAATCTGACTATTGTTTATGTTTATGGTTTTGTTTTTAAATGGTGTCATGCAGCCTTGAGAAGTCAAATGGTTACAATTTTTGGTAATACAGAGATAGCTCTCTGGTTCTCCCATAGAGATTTTAGACCAAGCATGTCTAAAATCCATGTAATACAGATACACTTGGACTCGGGGGTGATATGGATAATAAATAGAAATAGTTAAAAAATAAAAATATGTATATATACGGCCCCCAGAGCCTGGGCGGCCCCCAGTCCTGGGCGGCCCCCAGAGCCTGGGCGGTCCTCAGTCCTGGGCGGCCCCCGGTCCTGGGCGGCCCCCAGAGCCTGGGCGGCCCCCGGTCCTAGACGGCCCCCAGAGCCTGGGCGGCCCCCGGTCCTGGGCGGCCCCCAGTCCTGGGCAGCCCCCAGAGCCTGGGCGGCCCCAGTCCTGGACGGCCCCCAGAGCCTGGGCGGCCCCCAGTCCTGGACGGCCCCCAGAGCCTGGGCGACACCCGGTCCTGGGCAGCCCTCAGAGCCGGGGCGGCCCCCGGTCCTGGGCGGCCCCCAGAGCCTGGGCGGCCCCCAGTCCTGGGTGGCCCCCAGAGCCTGGGCGGCCCCCGGTCCTGAGCGGACCCCAATCCTGGGCAGCCCCCAGTCCTAGGCGGCCCCCAGAGCCTGGGCGGCCCCCAGTCCTGGACGACCCCCGATCCAGGGCGGTCCCCAGTCCTGGGCGGCCCCCAGAGCCTGGGCGGCCCCCGGTCCTGGGCGGCCCCCAGAGCCTGGGCGGCCCCCGGTCCTGGGCGACCCCCAGTCCTGGGCGGCCCCCAGTCCTGGGCGGACCCAGAGCCTGGGCGGCCCCCAGTCCTGGACGACCTCCGATCCTGGGCGGTCCCCAGTCCTGGACGGCCCCCAGATCCTGGGCGGTCCCCAGTCCTGGACGGCCCCTAGAGCCTGGGCGGCCCCCGATCCTGGGTGGCCCCCAGTCCTGGGCGGCCCCCAGTCCTGGACGGTCCCCAGATCCTGGGCGGTCCCCAGTCCTGGACGGCCCCCAGAGCCTGGGCGGCCCCCAGAGCCTGGGCGGCCCCCAGTCCTGGGCGGCCCCCAGAGCCTGGGTGGCCCCCAATCCTGGGGGAGAGGGGGCTCACAAATCGAGGAATGTTAAACATCATAACACTTTAAATGATACGAATAAGACAAGCACTGAAAAGCCGCCGTTTATCCAGAAAGAGACATTGAACCTCTTTTTTAGAGCCAGATACCTTTTTCTGACTCTGATATCCCCACTAACTCTGACATTCCCTCGGGATAATCAAGACATCATGAAAATCCTTGCCTTCGTGAATAAGTTTCTTAAAATCCTTATTATTAATTATCACCGAATGACCACGTAGTAAGAGAGATAAAAGATGAATACTTATCCAACACGTGGACTCAGGGAATTAAAGAAAAATGATGATAAAATGAAAAAAGGAGAGGATAAAGAGGGGGAGGAGGAAGAGAGGAAGGGAGAGATTTTTCCTTCAGAAAAAAAAGAGAGATCTGGTAGCTAGAGAAAAATCTGGTGATCCAGCATCAACAGGGGGCGAGGCTCCCAACTGGGATGGATTGAATTACTGTCACTGGTCGAGTTGTGTGGGCATTGGGAAGGCAAATCAATCACGGGAGCAGCTGAACAAAAGAAGCATCGACAAGCCCAAAGCGACAACAAGCTCCTGTGAGTGGGGTTGTTACCAGGCTCGGCCAGCTACCAAATGAAATTTATGGCAAAAACATAGCCTTCTACAATTCACCAAAAAGGAACTCAGAACTAAAAAGGCTTTACGAGGGCAATTGTAAACCCCCGATAAATTAATTATGGGAAAGATAATTCTCGGTATTTAATTGGGGATACCTAGCACTTAGATATTCATTTTGACGTAGCTTTCCGGTATGACGTTTGGATTCCCGAGTCTTCGCTTGTCTGATGGGTTCCCGATATCCTGAATCCGAGGCATGGCGAGGATGCTTAAAAGGGGATACAACTCTCTCCTTCATCCTCAGGCATGCCTCCTCTTGGTAAGCCCCTACCTATACGAGAGAGATGTTGATCTTCAATTGCATCTCTCGTTTGGATTGGAAAGGGAAGGGAGGGCGTTAGGAATCCAGATACTGCTCAGATTTAGACAATAAAAGAGCATATCGACTTAGATTCGCGTTTTTTCCATCTAAATATTATCCATGTGTGGATTTTTTGTACCGAGGATCTGCGAGAGAAGATATCTCCTCTCCTCTATATTTATCTTTGGAGGAAGAGAGAACTGAGAAAAAAATCTGTCCTTTGTAACGTTATCTTGGAGACGAGAGACGAACCGAAGGGAAGTCTCTCTCTTTTCTCTCGGTCTCTGGAGAAAGAGTGGAGAGTAAGGGTGAGGTTGGATCGAAAGACAATGGAGATGATGGTTTCGAGCAAGTTCAAGATGATTTGCATTTTCTGCGGCAACAACTCCAACAACCGAACAGCCTTCGGCGATGTAGCTCTTGGTGGGTGGTTACGGTTCTTGGATTTCATTAAATCCAAGAAGCATATCAATGGCTGCGGATTAGTTGCAGGTTTGAGTAATGGGAATATGACATAAAGGCCACAGGTGATGGGGCATTTAAATTTGCTGATGTAAGTAGGCCTATTTATAATTAGTAATTTATAAATCATGAATTTATAGTTTACATGTATAATATGAAATAAGGAAAATGGAAGTTTATTTAGATTAATTATTTTAAATGGTATCATGAATCTACATATGAGCATTTATTATGACTATAGTAACTGGTAATATTTTGCAAGAAATAGTTTCTTGGTGTATGTGAAAAATATAAATTCCTTGACTTGCAAAATATGTTGATATTATTGAGATGACTTCATGCAATTGTAAAGATGACATTGAAATAATCTTGTATGTGTCGCCAAGGTTTTCATATATTATGGCCACACACATTTATAAAATGTGTTCTGATTGATGATATATGGCTACACACATCTATAAGGTGTGTTTTGATTGATTTTGATATGGCCACACACATTTATAGGATGTGTTCCGATTGATTGTGATACGGCCTCACATATTTGTGGAATGTATTCTGATTAATTTGAAGGGCCGTGCGACACGTAAAAAAATAATAATTACATAAACAGTAAATTTATTTACATTGCATATTTTGGCATTTATTATATAATTATGCATAATTATGAAATAAGATAAAATGAAGTTTTATTGGTATTGATTATTTTGGAAGTTGGTAAATTGTACCATGAATATATAATTGAGTAATTGCTATAATTATTATAGCCGGTGATATTTTGCAAAGTAATGGTTTTATACGTTTATGTAAAATATAAAGAAATATGTTTATTTTTAACTTTGCAAAGTGAATTGGTTATATGTAATGATTAAGATTGTACAAACCACTATTTATATGATATGAAAAGATTATGCTTATGATGATGCATGATGTGCACATATAATGATGACTCTGAATTATATTTATATGTGTCGCCGCGGTTCTCCTATGATATGGCATGTGGAGGCCACCATCTAGAGGATGTAATGACGATATGACATGTGGAGGCCACGCATCTAAAGGATGTGCTCTGACTGATGATGATATGGCATGTGGAGGTCACACATCTAGAGGATGTGCTCTATTGATGATGATATGGCATGTGGAGGCCATACATCTAGAGGATGTGCTCTGATTGATTATGTTGTGGCATGTGGAGGCCACACACATCTAGAGGATGTGCTCTGATTAATTATGATGTGGCATATGGAGGCCACACACATCTAGAGGATGTGCTCTGATTGATTATGATGTGGCATATGGAGGCCATACACATTTAGAGGATGTGCTCTGATTGAGGTGTTGCAGGGCCGTGAGACACATAAGATATAATATAAAAATGATCATATAAATAGTGGGTTGTTTACAATGCATTTTCTGGTATTTATTGTATAAGCTTCCAAATTAATTTGAGTGGTGATATGCTTGTTCTGATAGCATGATAAATGCATTTGAAACTGAAAGTTTATGAAATTATGACTTGATAATATCTTGATAAGATATGATGATATATGACTATTTTATATTATTATTATAGGCTTACTTATTGAGTGTGAGCTCATGTAAATCTCACAATGTTTTTCAGAGCCTCAGGATTGAAGATGGATTTATGGGGTAGTGGAGCTTCTATTAAATAAATCAGTTCCATGATATAATTGTAACCCCAATATTACTCGTGTGTAGGGTTTGTGGCCCAGAACTATATTGATTGTGTGTAGGGCTTGTAGCCCAAACTTATATTTATGATTTGTGTTAAGTTATGGATTTGAATTGCCTAATTATAATTATTGCCTTATATTGATCAATGTGTAAATTTCGGGACGTCTTGCATGCCCGGCATGCGGCGGGTTATCACCCTAGCTCAAAATTTTGGGTCTGGGGCATGACAGCTTTTATGGTATCAGAGCCTAGGTTTTGACCTTAGGGACACATACATGATGACACTCTAGGCAAAATACTAGGATGACATTGAGACAATTATAATGAATTTCAGGAATTATGCTTTGGAAGCCTGAAATTTAAAGTTTATCAAGATATTAATTGAAATATGAATTTGATAGGAATTAAGAATGAACCATCATATCAGAAGCTAATGATATAATGTGAGACTCCCAAGCTGGTGACCTTGAGCAATGGGGAGGGAGGCCAAGGGGCTTCTAGAGGTTTTAGTTCCGTCAAACTTGTTGGAAATGGCTCGTAGCAGTTCCAGATCTTTAAATAATATGGGTAGATGAAACTTTAATTAGATATGCAATAAATGACAGATGAATATATGGAATATGATATAGTAGTTGAAAATTGCAATTGATGACTAATATGATTAAGATAACATCATTATGTCCATATTGCAATTGAGTTGATATGTGGATTTGGAGTTAGTAAATCTAAATTTGAATGTGGATGTATAATAAATTTTTATTTGTAGAACTTACATTGTTGATATTGTAAGTTTAAGATTATGAGATAATCTGCTGGTTATAGGGATGATTAATATTGATGATATTTTGGGAATGAAATAGTTAATTACATATTTTTGATCAATCACAATTGAGTACTTTCTGAATTTGAGTCTGGATGGATAAGTATATATAGTGAATTTTACTAAGAGAACTTTTATTATGGATATTGCATGTTCAAAACTGATTATTAATTAGCTAGATATGGAGATGGTTGATATTGATGCTAATGAAATAGTTGACTGCATATTATATCTTGATGGACCATTTAGGAAGAATATAAAATTTTAAATTCTGAGACAATTACTGTTTAAGTTTTTGAGAGCAGTAGACTCTATTAATCTTTAGACTGATTTGGCTATAAATGATCAAATATTTTGATGGTAAAAAGTGAAAGATTTTAGCAGTAATAAGAATAAGATAAATTTCACTGATAAAGAATTTCATGAGGATTTTCATCTTTTAATAGATTTCTAAATCAAGATATCTATTCATTAATTTATTGTGCCTACTTATTGTACTTTTCTTCATAGTTCCTAAGTAGATATCTTTCTCCAGGATGGATATTAATCAGCCATAAGTGGCATGAATCTTTTTTAGGAATAGGAGGGAGATGATTTATTTTGATTATCAATTATGGATTATGGTTAAGGATACATCTAATATCACTTTCAAGTCATAGAGAGATTACTATAAACTCCCAATTATGTCTTTTGGATGGTAAGTGCATTTTCAATCTTTATTGACCTTATAAGTCATTTATCCATCAGAGCTAGATCAGTGAGGTCACTTTGAGATATTCAAATGGTTTAAATTAGTTGGCCATGATACGGCATGAGACATTACATAATCTATAAAAAAAATAACATGATTTTTAAGTGATTTTGATAGTCATTGGTAATAAAATATTAATTCAAGGATTCAAATTATTTAAATTATAATATTTATTGAGAAAATACTAACCTATTCAAGAGAAATTGATTGTTTGTGGTAGTAATTATTGATAGATATGAAGGAGATAAAATAATTATACCGATGATTAATGATGGCATTATTATTCAAAAAAATAAATTAGTTAATTATGATAATTATGAAAAATGTCTTAAATGATTGGCATAATGTTCATTGATGTTAGCTTGAAGTATTCAAGAGTGAAACCAAGTATGTTATGATGATTGATATAAGTGTCGTAATGATTAATGACACATTCAACTATTCAAGTGTTGAGAGAGCATTGAAAGAAAACTATCTTATATCTAATTCAAAAGAATTTAGAACTGTCTTATTGAGGAATTAAGAGTAACTGATATGTTATTAACCTTAAGAATGGATGACATAATACATGTGATGGACTCTATGATATTTATGATGATTGTGAGAAGTTAAGGTATTAAAAAAAAAGGGCAGGAAAGAAATACTTCTTAAGGAATTAAATTTTATTTAGTAGAAAGATCGAATTAATTTTTAAAGTTGGATATGCTATTTAGGTACTTGGGGATGAAATAAAAGTTCGCTAATAAGTATCTATAGTGGTACAAAAATTAGTGGACATTTAATTTTGAGGATGAAATTTTAGTGAGATAAAAGATGTTAATATTTGTTTCTGGTTTAGTAGTAAACTGAGTAAATTAAGTTTGAACCCATTTGTCTCACTCTTCTAATTTGATGATGTCTTCATAAAGCTTTGTGGATTAAGCTGAATTTCGGTCCAGCCTTCCACCCTCAAATAAATGGACAAACTGCAGGAACCAATTAGATTTTAATGATATATTGCGAGCCTGTGTGATGGATTTAGGAGGTGCTTGATAGTTTCTTACCCTTAGTGAAATTGCTTATTTTATTGATTACTAGGCCAATATTCAAATGGATTCATTTTTGTTGTCTATGATATAAGGTGTAAATTCCCTTTTAATGAGATGAAGTGAGAAAGAGAAAATTTTGGATACTGAGCTGGTTTAGCAACTATAAAAAAAAAGTATCATTAATTAAAGTAGCTTCATGTAGCTCAGAGTAAATAGAAAAGTTATGTTGATGTCAAAAAGAAAGATTTAAAATTTCAGGTTGAAGATCATTCAGAAGTCTTACTAGCCAATGATGTAATGAGGTTTGGGTTTAGAGGTGAATTGAGTCCTCAATATATTGGGCCATTTGAGATGTTGATCAAGAAATAGGAGGTGGATTATAACTTAGCACTACCTTCATTACTCTTTGGGGTGTTCAATGTGTTTCATATCTTTATGATTGAGGTATATTTAAGCCCCATTATGTGTTAGAACTTGAACCAATTTAGCTTAAGAAAGAATTGACCCATGAAGATCATCTTGTGTGCATCGTGGACAGTAAGGATTCAAGTTATGAGATGGTGTAGTGTTCCTTATGTCAAAGTTCAAGAGGGAGACTATTTGGGAGCTAAATAAAAAAAATTAAAAAAAATAAAATAATAATATTTAATTGTATCTTACTATAGATCAATAATGTATCGATGACTATTGACTTTTGAATGAACTTTAGTTGATTATGAGATAGAAAATTTGGATTCTATATTCTATTGATGTATATCAATTTCGAGGCCAAAATTTTTATAAGGAGGGAAGAATATAAACCCTCGGTAAATTAATTGTGGGGAAGGTAACTCTCGGTATTTAATTAGGGACACCTAGCACTTAGATATTTGTTTTGACGTAGCTTTCCGGTATGACGTTTGGATTCCCGAGTCTTCGCGTGTCTGATGGGTTCCCGATATCTTGAATCTGAGGCATGGCGAGGATGCTTAAAAGGGGATACAACTCTCTCCTTCAACCCCAGGCATGCCTCCTCTTGGTAAGCCCCTACCTATACGAGAGAGATGTTGGTCTTCAATTGCATCTCTCGTTTGGATTGGAAAGGGAAGGGAGGGCGTTAGGATTCCAGATACTGCTCGGATTTAGGGAATAAAAGAGCATATCGACTTAGATTCACATTTTCTCCATCTAAATATTCTCCCTGTGTGGATTTTTTGTACCGAGGATCTGCGAGAGAAGATATCTCCTCTCCTCTATATTTATCTTTTGGAGGAAGAGAGAACTGAGGGAAAAATCTCTCCTTTGTAACGTTATCTTGGAGACGAGAGACGAACCAAGGGGAAGTCTCTCTCTTTTCTCTCGGTCTCTGGAGAAAGAGTGGAGAGTAAGGGTGAGGTTGGATCGAAAGACGATGGAGATGATGGTTCCGAGCAAGTTTAAGATGATTTGCGTCTTCTACGATAACAACTCCGACAATTGAAGCGATGTAGCTCTTGGTGGGCGGTTACGGTTCTTGGATTTCATTAAATCCAAGAAGCATATCAATGGATGCGGATCAGTTGCAGGTTTGAGTAATGGAAATGTGACATAAAGGCCACAGGTGGTGGGGCATTTAAATTTGCTGATGTAAGTAAGCCTATTTATAATTAGTAATTTATAAATCATGAATTTATAGTTTACATGTATATTATGAAATAAGAAAAATGAAAGTTTATTTAGATTAATTATTTTAAATGGCATCATGAATCTACATATGAGCATTTATTATGATTATAGTAACTAGTAATATTTTGCAAGAATAGTTTCTTGGTGTATATGCAAAAATATAAATTCCTTGACTTGCAAAATATGGTGGTATTATTGAGATAACTTCATGCAATTGTAAAGATGATATTGAAATAATCTTGTATGTGTCGCCACAGTTTTCATATATTATGGCCACATATATTTGTAAAATATGTTATGATTGATGATATATGGCCACACACATCTATAGGGTGTATTCTGATTGATTTTGATATAGCCACACACATCTGTAGGATGTGTTCCGATTGATTGTGATACGGCCTCACACATTTGTGGAATGTATTTTGATTAATTTGAAGGGCCGTGAGACACATAAGAAAATAATGATTACATAAACAGTGGATTTATTTACATTGCATATTTCGGTATTTATTATATAATTATACATAATTATGAAATAAGATAAAATAAAGTTTTTTGGTATTGATTATTTTAGAAGTTGGTAAATTGTACCATGAGTATAATTGAGTAATTGTTATATAATTATTATAGCCGGTGATTTTTTGCAAAGTAATGATTTTATACGTTTATGCAAAATATGAAGAAATATGTTTATTTTTAACTTTGCAAAGTGAATTGGTTACATGTAATGATTAAGATTGTACAACTCACTGTTTATGTGATATGAAAAGATTATGCTTATGATGATGCATGATGTGCATATAATGATGACCCTGAATTATATTTATATGTGTCGCCGCGATTCTCCTATGATATGGCATGTGGAGGCCACGCATCTAGAGGATGTACTCTGATTGATGATGATATAGCATGTGGAGGCCATGCATCTAAAGGATGTGCTCTGACTGATGATGATATGGCATGTGGAGGTCACACATCTAGAGGATGTGCTCTGATTGATGATGATATGGCATGTGGAGGCCACACATCTAGAGGATGTGCTCTAATTGATTATGTTGTGGCATGTGGAGGCCACACACATCTAGAGGATGTGCTCTGATTGATTATGATGTGGCATGTGGAGGCCACATACATCTAGAGAATGTGCTCTGATTGAGGTGTTGCAGGGCCGTGGGACGCATAAGATATAATATAAAAATGATCATATAAATAGTGGGTTGTTTACAATGCATTTTCTGGTATTTATTGTATAAGCTTCCAAATTAATTTGAGTGGTGATATGCTTGTTCTGATAGCATGATAAATGCATTTGAAACTAGAACTTTATGAAATTATGACTTGATAATATCTTGATAAGATATGATGATATATGACTATTTATATTATTATTATAGGCTTACTTATTGAGTGTGAGCTCATGTAAATCTCACAATATTTTTCAGAGCCTCAGGATTGAAGATGGATTTATGGGGTAGTAGAGCTTCTATTAAATAAATCAGTTCCATGATATCATTGTAACCCCAGTATTACTCGTGTGTAGGGTTTGTGGCCCAGAACTATATTGATTGTGTATAGGGCTTGTAGTCCAAACTTATATTATGGTTTGTGTTAAGTTATGGATTTGAATTGCCTAATTATAATTATTGCCTTATATTGATCAATGTGTAAATTTTGGGACGTCTTGCATACTCGGTATGCGGTGGGTGTCACGCCCCAGACCCAAATATCGAGCTAGGGTGACAACCCGCCGCGAGCCGGGCACGCAAGGCGTTACAAAATTTTTCACACATAACACAATTATATATAACCAAGCCAAATACATCACTGAATACTAAAAGTTTGGGTTACAAACCCTTACACACCACAATAATAAAGTTTGGACATCAAGCCCTACACATAAGCAATACTGGGGTTACAACAAAATAATGGTCTTGATTTATTTAATAGAAGATCCATCACCCCAACCATCCATCTTCAATCTGGTGGCTCTGACAAAAACATTGTAAGATTTTTATGAGCTTACACTCAATAAGTAAGCCACGTTATACAGTCAAATCATAGCATAGCAATCAATAAGCACATAATTGATTTGCATGCTTAAACATTCCACAAATACTCAAACATGCAATGTAAGTAAACCCACTGTTTATACACTCAATGGTAGCTGTAAATGTGACCCACGGCCCTGCAATATCTCAATAGTGTACCAACAAGCATCCCCCTACTGAAAGGGTCCAGATACCAGGGTCACGCCATATCATAATCCACCAGAACACATACTCTATATGTGTGATGCCACCTCGAACCAAGCAGAACACATCCTCTAGATGTGTGATGCCACCTCATAGTAACTCAGAACACATCCTCTAGATGCGTGGTGCCATCTCAAACCCAAGCAGAACACATCCTCAAGACGTATGAATGGCATAAACAAGCAGAACACATCCTCTAGACGTGTAGGTGGCATAAATAAGCAGAACACATCCTCTAGACGTGTAGGTGGCATAAATAAGCAGAACACATCCTCTAGACATATGGGTGGCATAAACAAGCAGAACACATCCTCTAGATGTGGTGTGGTATGACATGATAAAGGAGAACCGCGGCGACACATAACAGTACCTCGCATCATGCACAAACATATCAATAACATCTCTATATTGCATAAACAGTGGATTATACTTACTCAACAATTGCATGTAATATATCACATCAATGTAATAGTAACTGCATCTCTCATGCATAGCATCCACATATGAAATCATAGCACATAAACAACTGTGTATCATAATATTCATCTTCTTACAATTTAGCCAATAACAATTCTTCATGTTACAATATTATTCACAATTTACGCATTCATATAATGAATAATTTATTAAATACTGATAACTGGCTTACTTACCTCAGTACGCAATCCAACAGGTAATATCAGCTAGTCAGCTGTCTGAGCACCTACAGGATTATTTACACAATTAATTTATTAGAAACGAATATTAAAATGACCCTTAGAATTTCTACCCAGACTAGTTCATGGGCCCAACTTTGGGCTCGAATATCTCTCACTATACATACCCAATTGGGGAAGTAAAAATACCCCAAGAAACTAGAATTCATCTAGATTCTAGCCATATAATTATTTTACTAAACCCGGCCTGTTACGGGGCCCAAAAACTAACCCCAAAATAGATCGCTGCATGGTCCAATAGGGCCCAAAAGATGGCAGCCCAGCCGGCCCACTCAATCCTTCAATCCCCGCTCCCATGTTTCGCCCGAAACAGAGGACAGCTTCCGGCCGATGGCCAGGGCCGCCGCCGGCCTAATTCATTCCGGCCCGGCCACCGGAGGCCGGGCCGGAGCCGGCCGCGGCGGCGGCCGGCCTCCTTTCCCCCTCTATCTATCTCAATTTCTCTCCCTCTCTCTCTTTCTCTCCGCTGCTCCCGCGTGGAAATCATTGCGCTGGCATCGAATCCGGCTAAATTGGGGCCGGTCCGGCCGCCGTTGGCTGGACCAGAGCCGGCCACTGCCGCGGCCGGCCTCCCCTCACACCCAATTCTCTCTTATCTCACTAATTCTCTCTCACGACCCGCGCGGCACAATACTGTGCCGGCGGCACGGCCGGCCACCTTGGCCGGCTGGACCTCCACCGGACGCACGCCCGGCGCCGGTGGAGGCGACAGGTCGAAGCTCAGGCCCGGCGAGGCGGCGAGCACGCCGCCGGGCCCGAACTAATCAGCGGAAGCCGAACCACCACCGCGCGAGAGAAGGGCCGATTGGCCCTCTCTCTCTTCTCTCTCTCCACTACCACCCCGTCGGACACCTCCCCCGGTGCCGACGGGGTCGCCGACCGAAGCTCAGGCCCGGCGAGGCGGCGAGCACGCCGCTGGGCCTGAACCAAGGTTCGGTCGGCCACATTCTCCCATTCTCAATCTCATCTCTCTCTCTGCCTCTCACGCTCTCTCTGTCTCTCACGCGCTCTCTCTGTCTCCCTCTCTCTCTCTCTAGATCAGGGGATTACCTGATGGAAACAGACGCCAGGATGATGGAGGGAGTCCCCCCCATCATATAAATAATCCCCTACGCAACACTTCAGTCCAGGGACTCGGAAACCCATCAGACACGCATAGACTCAGGAATCCAAGCGTCATACAGGGAACTAAATGTCAGAATAACACTAGGTGCCAAGTGACCCCAATTAAATACCGAGAGTTATCCTCCCCATAATTAAATTACCGGGGGTTTACATTCTCCCCTCCTTATAAAAATTTTGGCCTCGAAATTTGATATACATCCAATAGAATACATAATCCAAATTTTCTATCTCATAATCAGCTAAATTTTATTCAAAGTCACAGTCATTGATACATCATTGATCTGTAATAAGATACAAATATTTGTGGATGTTTCTTTTTCATTTTCTCCTTAGACTCCCAAATAATCTTCCTCTCAGAATAATTACTCCGCTGAACTTTGACATAAGGAATACTACACCATCTCAGAACTTAATCCTTGCGGTCCACAATGTGTACAAGATGATCTTCATAGGTCAATTCTTTCTTAAGCTAAATTGGTTCAAGTTCTAACACATAACGGGGGTTCGAAATACACCTCCTCAGTCATAAAGATATAAAACACATTGAACACTCCAAAGAGTAATGAAGACAGTGCTAAGCTATAAGCCACCTCCTTTATTTTGATCAAAATCTCAAATGGCCCAATGTATTGTGGCTCAAAACACCTCTAACACAAATCTCATCATATCATTAGTTAGTAAAATTTCCAAATGATCTTCAACCTGAAATTTCAAATCTTTCTGTTTAACATCAACATAATTTTCTATTGTCTTTGAGTTACATGAAGCTGCTTTAATTACCGATACTTTTCATAGTTGCTACACCAGTTCAGTCCAAAATTGTCTCTCTCTCACCTCAACTCAATATGAAGGGAATCTACACCTTATAACATAGACAATTGAAATGAATCCATTTGAATATTGGCTTGGTAATCAATAAAATAAGCAATTTCACTAAAGGTAAAAAATTTATGCTAAGCACCTCCAAATCCATTACACAAGCTTGCAGTATATCATCAAAATCTAATTGGTTCATGCAGATTATCCATCTATTTGAGGGTAGAAGGCTAGACAGAAATTTAGCTTAATCCACAAAGCCTTATGATGACATCATCGAATTAGAAGAGTAAGACAAATGGATTCAGACTCAATTTACGCAGTTTACCATTAAACCAAAAACAAATATTAACATTTTATCCCGCTAAAATTTCATCCTCGAAATTAAATGTCTACAAATTTTGTACCATTAAAGATACTCACTAGCAAACTTTTATTTCATTCCTAGGTACCCAAATGACGTATCCAACATCAACAATTAATTTGATCTTTCTACCAAATAAAATTGAATTCCTTAAGAAGTATTTCTTTCCTGTTATCTTTTTTTTTTTTTTTAACCTTAACTTCTCACAACACAATCATCATAAATATCATAGAGTCCATCACATGTATTATGTTATCCGTTCTTAAGGTTACTAAAACATCAGGTACTCGTAATTCCTCGATAAGACAGTTCTAAATTCTTTTGAATTAAGTATAAGATAGTTTCCTTCCAATGCTCTCTCAACTCATAAATAGTTGAATATGCCATTAATCATTACGATACTTATTTTAATCATCTTAACATACTTGGTTTCACTCTTGAATACTTCAAGCTAACATCAATGAACATTATGCCAATCATTTAGGATATCTTGCATAATTATCATAATCAACAAATTTAATTTCTTTGAATAAGAGTGCCATCATTAATCATCAGTATAATTATTTTATCTTCTTCATATTTATCAGTAATTACCACTACAATCAATCAATTTCTCTTAAATATATCAGTATTCTCAATAAAGATGTAATTTAAATGATTCAAATTCTCGAATCAATTATTTTATTACCAATGACTATCAAAATCACCTATAGATTATGCAATGTCTCATGCCATAACATGACCAATTAATTTAAACCCTTCAAATATCTCAAAGTGACTTTACTAATCTAGCTCAGATGGATACAAGACTTATAAGGTCAATAAAGATTAAAAATGCACTTATCATCCGAAAGACATAATTGAAAATTATAGTAATCTCTCTATGACTTGAAAGTGATAGTAGATGTATCCTTAACCATAATCTACAATTAGCAATAGTCAAAAAATAAAATCATCTCCCTCCTTTTTTTTTTAACAATAATTATGCCGCATATTGCTAATTTATCCATCCTAGAGAAAGATATCTCCTTAGGAACTATGAAGAAAGGCACAATAAATTAATGAATAGATATCTTGATTTAAAAATCTATATAAAATAAAATCTCCATGAAATTCTTTATCAGTGGAGTTTATCTTATTCTCATTATTGCTAAAATCTTTCACTTTCTACCATCAAAATATTTGGTCAATTATAGCCAAAATCAGTTCTAAAGATTAATAGAGTCTACTGCTCTCAAAAACTTAAACAGTAATTGTCTCAGAATTTAAAATTTTATATTCTTCATAAATGGTCCATCAAGATATAATATGCAGTCAACTATTTCATTAGCATCAATATCAACCATCTCCATATCTAGCAAATTAACAATCAGTTTTGAACATGCAATATCCGTAATAAAAGTTTTCTTAGTAAAATTCACTATATATACTTATCCATCCAGACTCAAATTTAGAAAGTACTCAATTGTGATTGATCAAAAATATGTAATTAACTATTTCATTCCCAAAATATCATCAATATTAATCATCCATATAACCAGCAGATTAGCTCATAATCTTAAACTTACAATATCAACAATGCAAGTTCTACAAATAAAAATTTATTTTATACATCCACATTCAGATTCAGATTTAATAACTCCAAATCCACATATCAACTCAATTGCAATATGAACATAATGATGTTATCTTAGTCATATTAGTCATCATTGCAATTTTCACCCACTATGTCATATTCCATATATTCATCTGTCTTTTATTATATATCCAATTAAATCTTCATCTACCCATATTATTTAAAGGTCTGAAACTGCTAGAATCATTTACAACAAGTTTGACGGAGTTAAAACCTCTAGAAGCCCCTAGACTTCCCCACTGGTCAAGGCTACTAGCCAGGGAGTCCACATAATATCATTGGCTTGCGATGGTTCATTCTTAATTCCTATCAAATTTGTAATTCAATTAATATCTTGATAAACTTTAAATTTCAAGCTTCCTAAGCATAATTCATGAAATTCCTTGAAAGTCATAATTGTCTCCATATCATCCTAGTATTTTGCCTAGAGTGTCAGGTTTCCCTAAGTATAATGTCATCAAAATATGTTCTCTATGTGTTATCATGTCAATATGTTCGTGTCCCTAGGGTCATATGTTCTCCACGTGTTATCATGTCAATATGTCCGTGTCCCTAGGATCATAACCTGAACTCTGATACCACTAAAGCTGTCACGCCCCAGACCCAAATATCGGGCTAAGGTGACAACCCGCCGCATGCCGAGCACGCAAGGCGTCACAAAATTTTTCACACATAACACAATTATATATAACCAAGCCAAATACATCACTGAATACTAAAAGTTTTGGGTTACAAACCCTTACACACCACAATAATAAAGTTTGGGCATCAAGCCCTACACATAAGCAATACTGGGGTTACAACAAAATAATGGTCTTGATTTATTTAATAGAAGATCCATCACCCCAACCATCCATCTTCAATCTGGTGGTTCTGACAAAAACATTGTAAGATTTTTATGAGCTTACACTCAATAAGTAAGCCACGTTATACAGTCAAATCATAGCATAGCAATCAATAAGCACATAATTGATTTGCATGCTTAAACATTCCACAAATACTCAAACATGCAATGTAAGTAAACCCACTGTTTATACACTCAATGGTAGCTGTAAATGTGACCCACGGCCCTGCAATATCTCAATAGTGTACCAACAAGCATCCCCCTACTGAAAGGGTCCAGATACCAGGGTCACGCCATATCATAATCCACCAGAACACATACTCTATATGTGTGATACCACCTCGAACCAAGCAGAACACATCCTCTAGATGTGTGATGCCACCTCATAGTAACTCAGAACACATCCTCTAGATGCGTGTGCCATCTCGAATCCAAGCAGAACACATCCTCAAGACGTGTGAATGGCATAAACAAGCAGAACACATCCTCTAGACGTGTAGGTAGCATAAACAAGCAGAACACATCCTCTAGACGTGTGGTGGCATAAACAAGCAGAACACATCCTCTAGATGTGTGTGGTATGACATGATAAAGGAGAACCGCGGCGACACATAACAGTACCTCACATCATGCACAAACATATCAATAACATCTCTATATTGCATAAACAGTGGATTATACTTACTCAACAATTGCATGTAATATATCGCATCAATGTAATAGTAACTGAATCTCTCATGCATAGCATCCACATATGAAATCATAGCAGATAAACAACTATGTATTCATAATATTCATCTTCTTACAATTTAGCCAATAACAATTCTTCATGTTACAATATTATTCACAATTTAAGCATTCATATAATGAATAATTTATTAAATACTGATAACTGGCTTACTTACCTCAGTACGCATCCAACAGGTATATATCAGCTAGTCAGCTGTCTGAGCACCTACAGGATCATTTACACAATTAATTTATTAGAAACGAATATTAAAATGACCCTTAGAATTTCTACCCAGACTAGTTCACGGGCCCAACTTTGGGCTCAAATATCTCCCACTATACATACCCAATTGGGAAGTAAAAATACCCCAAGAAACTAGAATTCACCCAGATTCTAGCCATATAATTATTTTACTAAACCCGGCCTGTTACAGGGCCCAAAAACCAACCCCAAAACAGATCGCTGCATGGCCCAATAGGGCCCAAAAGATGGCAGCCCAGCCGGCCCACTCAATCCTTCAATCCCCGCTCCCCTGTTTCGCCCGAAACATAGGACAGCTTCCGGCCGACGGCCAGGGCCGCCGCCGGCCTAATTCCGTTCGGCCCGGCCACCGGAGGCCGGGCCGGAGCCGGCCGCCGCCGCAGCCGGCCTCCCTTCCCCCTCTATCTATCTCAATTTCTCTCCCTCTCTCTCTTTCTCTCCGCTGCTCCTGCGAAATCATCGCGCCGGCATCGAATCCGGCTAAATTGGGGCCGGTTCGGTCGCCGTTGGCCGGACCAGAGCCGGCCGCCGCCGCGGCCGGCCTCCCCTCACACCCAAATTCTCTCTCATCTCACTAATTCTATCTCACGACCCGCACGGCACAATACTGTGCCGGTGGCACGGCCAGCCACCTTGGCCGGCCGGACCTCCATCGGACGCACGCTCGGCGCCGGTGGAGGCGACAGGTCGGAGCTCAGGCCCGGCGAGGCGGCGAGCATGCCACCGGGCCCGAACCAATTAGCGGGTTCGGCTTCCGCCACCCTGCGAGAGAAGGGCCGATTGGCCCTCTCTCTCTTCTCTCTCTCTACCACCACCCCGCCGGACACCTCCCCCGGTGCCGGCGGGGTCGCCGGCCGAAGCTCAGGCCCGGCGAGACGGCGAGCACGCCGCCGGGCCTGAACCAAGGTTCGGCCGGCCACATTCTTCCGTTCTCAATCTCATCTCTCTCTCTCTGCCTCTCACGCTCTCTCTGTCTCTCACGCGCTCTCTTTGTCTCCTTCCTCTCTCTTTCTCTCTCTAGATCAGGGGATTACCTAATGGAAACAGACGCCAGGATGGAGGGAGTCCCCCTCCCATCATATAAATAATCCCCTATGCAACGCTTCAGTCCAGGGACTCAGAAACCAGTCAGACATGCATAGACTCGGGAATCCAAGCGTCATACAGGGAACTTAAATGTCAGAATAACACTAGGTGCCAAGTGACCCCAATTAAATACCGAGAGTTATCCTCCCTATAATTAAATTACCGGGGGTTACAGTGGGTTATCACTCTAACTCAAAATTTTGGGTTTATAGTGGACAGCGATGAATCGAGAGAAACATTGACCAGAGAAACAAAAGTCCAACGGCATAGGGAACACATCAGATGGTAATGAAACTGCTCTTTGTTTTCTTCGGTAAAAGAAACTGACCGACTTTTGTCAGAGACTACAGGTTTAATCATTCATTAGCTGGACCATAAAAGGATATAGAAGAAGGACCCAGGCAGCAAAGTGAATGCCAGAAGAGAGATGGCAGCGGCAGAAACAATGTAATTATAGAATTCCACGAGATGGCATCAGGTTTTGGGAGAAGATCAAAAACCCAACGCGAATAGTCCACTCTGGTGCATTTTGCATACATATCGATCAAGCTACTCCCAATGAACACATTTGAATCAAACAAGTGTCTTATTACAGGCCCATGGATCTCCATCCCCTTGATGATGACATCCACGAATTCAGCAAAAATAGGAAGCACGCTCGATAGAGTGAAAGAGTTGGGCTTCAAACCAGCTACACAGAACATCCCTATACGTTATGATGGGGCCACTTGACTCCATGAAGAATAAAAGATAATAATTTTTGAACGGCCCATCTTGACAGCGGCATCGGTCTCAATGTTGGCCGCGTTCCACCTCGATCTTGGTGTCGAATGCGGCCCACTTCGACCTCAACGTCCGCGACGGCCTACCTTGGCCTTGGCAATCGGCCTCGCCCCGCTCGGCCACCTCGGCTCTAAGGCCGACAGCTCCAAGGCCGATAGCTCCAAGGCCGACGGCTCCAAGGCCGACAGCTCCATGGCCAGCACCTCCAAGGCCGGCACCTTCATGGCCGGCACCTCCATGGCCGACACCTCCAAGGCCGGCACCTCCAAGGCCGGCACCTCCATGGCCGATACCTCCAAGGCCGAACCTCAATGGCCGACAGCTCCATGGCCGACACCCGGCATCTTCCTAGCCGGCCCTCTATGTCTTCAAGCTGGCCAGCCCCGGCACCTTCCCAAGCGGCCCGACATCTTCCTAGCCGGCCCCCTATGTCTCCAAGCTAGGCGGCCCCGACACTTCCCAGCCGGCCCCGGCACCTTCCTAGCCGGCCCCGGTACTTTCCTAGCCGGCCCCCTACATCTCCAAGCTGGCCGGCCCCTGCACCTTCCCAAGCGGCCCGACATCTTCCTAGCCGGCCCCCTACGTCTCCAAGCTAGGCGGCCCCGGCACTTTCCAGCCGGCCCCGGTACTTTCCTAGCCGGCCCCCTACGTCTCCAAGCTGGCCTGCCCCGGCACCTTCCCAAGTGGCCCGGCGTCTTCCTAGCCGGCCCCCCACGTCTCTGAGCTAGGCGGCCCCGGCACCTCCCAGTCAGCCCCGGTACTTTCCTAGCCGGCCCCCAGCGTGTCCAAGCTGGCTGGCCCCGACCCTTCCTGGTCGGCCCCGGCGTCTCTAAGCCCGCCGAGTCGGCGCCGACCCTTCCTGGTCGGCCCTTCTCGACCCCGGCGTTTCCAAGCCCGCTGAGTCGGCCCCGGCCATTCCTGGCCGGCCCCTCTCGGCCCCAGCATCTCCGAGTTCTCCAAGCCCGCTGAGTCGGCCCCGACCATTCCTGATCGGCCCTTCTTGGCCCCGGCGTCTCCAAGCCTGCCGAGTCGGCCCCAGCCATTCCTGGCCGGCCCCTCTCGGTCCCGGCATCTTTGAGTTCTCCAAGCCCGCCGAGTCGGCCCCGACTCTTCCTGGTCGGCCCTTCTCGGCCCGGCGTCTCCAAGCCCGCCGAGTCGGCCCCGGCCATTCCTGGCCTATCCCGCCCCGGCACTTCCTGGCCGGGGAGGTCAGCCCGGCCGCCCCTGGCCAGCCGGGTCCAGCCTCGACTCCCCGGGAGGGTCAAGGTGTCCCAGTTCTCCCCAGCATGGCCTCAGCAGTTCAAGAAACCGCCTCTCTGACTCGCGCCGCCTGACAATGCCAGGTCCCACCTACTACTGGCCACGTTGTTGATGGGACTAGACCCAACTACCCAACAGCCCTGCTGGCTGATGGGACTTAACCCACCAACCGCCGTTTTCTTCCTCTCCGATGGAATGGGACCCACCAACCAGCCCAAATTTATGCAACTCCCAAAAACTCCGCAGACATTCCCTCCTCACGAAATCCCTGTGATCATGCCAGGGTCAACCCCTATAAAAAGGTGAATCCACCCAGTAAACAGGTATGCTCGATAATCCCCAAAATCGCTGCCTTAGCATTCAGAAGGAATCCCTCCTCCCTGAGACCTCCTTTTTCATACTAAAAAGGCTCACTCGAGCCCTTTTTCAGCTGTGACCTCAGTTGCTAACTTGGGCATCGGAGGGTCCCATCGAAGAACCCTCTCCGGTCTGGGACTTTTCTGCAGGTAACCTGATGAAGAAGAGCAGGGAGAAGCATTCGGTTCCCGACGTCCAGGATAGGTGATTGAGCGTCATCACATTCCATTCTCAGCACACCCTGCAATCGAAGTGTTCCACGACACCACATCTCGTTCGGACATCTCATCAAACAACTTCCTCACTTTCAGGCCATTCGATCTAAATGCGGTTCAGGCCATTCGATCTAAATCGGAACCTGAGCCTGAACAGACCACGAAACCATAAACTGACGGACTTCCAAGCGAGGGAAGGAAAATCTGGAAGGCTTGTCACTAGAAAATCAGGTGGCAGACGGCACGGTTTTGTTCATAGGAAAATCCGGTACACGGATTTCCTCCTATCCCCAGCCTCTTCCCCCGCCACCGACGATGCTGGCAGCATCCTCTCCCCTCTTCGCCATAGATCTCTCTCCGATGCCCTTCGCAAGCTCCACCCCTCTATCCCCACCCTCTGGCCCTCCTTCCGGAAGCCAGCTTCGATCGGCCGGTTCGATGACAAAAGAAGGAGAAGGAGAACCGTTCAATCGGCAAGATCTGCTTCCCAGATTAGATTGCAGCCCTCACTTTCTCTCTCTTTCAACAGAAATTTTTGAAGATAGTTTGAGATTTAATAAAAAATATTTGAAGGATATTCTCTTCTATCCCTTCAATTAAATACAATCAAAAAAAATAATAAAAAATTATTTAAAAAATAAAAAAATACTTTTTGCTTTTGATAAGATCCCTAGGATAACCAGGAAATAACCCTAGGAATATCTTCTAGAAAAATACTATCCCATATACTTATTTAAAAATAATATTTTTTTATCAAACACTACCTAAGGTAGTTTAGAAAATTAATTTTTTTAAAAAATTTGAAGTGCAGAGCAACTTTGCTGTGCAAATAGAATCTCCCTTATGTAAGTCATCTAGCGGGTCTTCGAGGACATGTAATTGCTCGGTATTTGAAATATAACTATGAGAATGCCCTTACCGATGCTGATCGGTAGAGTTGGGCACTAGGTTGTGCGCCCTGAGCCATGCCGCTCATGGGCCGCACGGCCTGGCACGAACCGAGCCGTGCCGGGCACGACCCATTAAGTTGTGCCATGTCGGGCTCAAAAAATGCGGCCCAACACGGCATGGCCCATGTCGGGCCCGTGCCGGCATGGTACGACCCATGTGGGCCTGGGCCATGCCGGCCCATGTGATCCGACACGACCCATAATATTTTTTTAATAAATTAAAAAAATTATTGAGAACAAATAAATTTATTAATATGAAGCCACCTTAATGATGAAGGGTTTGGCATAGACCCTTACCAGTTTATTAATTTAAAATCAAAATAGTATATGAAGGGAGGGGGGCTAGGCTTGACCTCCAGAATATAATAAGAAAGGAGAAAAAAATAGAGATGATTCACTTTAATAATTAAAAAAATAAAAATATATAATTATAAAAATAAAGATGACTCACTTATCACTGTATTTATGTCATCATCATCCTCGCTAGTTAAGACATGTCCACCTTTATCTTGAAGCATCGCCTCAGCATCCAACCAATCTTTGAAGCAGAGAAGCATCTCATCATCCTACTTCTTTTTTCGTCCAGAACACGCGACCTGCACTAAAAGCAGATTTCGATGCTACTGTGGATATCGGCACAGCTAAAATATCCCGTGCAATAGCAGACATAACAGGATATTGATTTCTAACACTCTTCCACCAAGCTAATACATCTATGAAGGGAGAAACAATTCCGAGGCATGCATGTTTTAAATTATTGATAACAATTATCAATGCGGAAAATTTAAAGATTACATACTAATCTATCTAACATGCATCAAGATCATATCTTTGCCTTGTATATAGGATCGATTGATCCAAAATATGCATATAAATAAAACTATCAAGATCATGTCTTGATCTTCAAGGCAAGAAGTCATACTTCTTATCTTGAAGCATGCCTTAAGATCTAGGGATCATATCACTTACCTTGAAGGAAATTGGTAAATCCTTTTATGCTCTGCAGCCGTTCAATCGTCCGGCCTCTAGTATCGTCCACGCGAAGCCCCGAATGATCGGATTCCCGGGAGTGCTAGT
>UESW01002510.1:63762-91887 GCA_900491605.1 Calamus simplicifolius | reverse complement strand
TCTGTGACTGTCATACTCAGCAAGTAAGCTTCTTAACTGATCAAGTTGTTCATTAGAAAATCTTCCAGAATTTGTTATAGGCTGATGTGGAGGTGATGGTATAGAACTTGGTCCGGCCTTCGAAGGTCCAGCAGACGAAGGTCCCGCAAATGATGAATCAGGGACTGATGGTCCCGCAGTAGATGGTCCGGGATTTCTTCTAGTCTGGTTCCCTCTGCACCATCCCTATCTGTTCTTTCCTCTATCCTCATCCAAACACCATTAACTTTCTTAAATCCCATTCTATGAATAGTAGAAATGCTGTAATAATCAGTGTGTCTCAGTTTTCTCAAAGGTTCATTTTCCATGATGAGCACACCCTGGCTTCTAAAAACTAGTGTCAGAATCATACCGTATGGCAGTGTTGATCTTTTCTTAGTAGCTGCCTCTGCCATGTAACCTATCATCATGCCAGCTAAATTGACTGGCCTTCCAGTTATAATGCAGTCCATCATCAGAACGTCTCGCTCCGAGACATACTCGAATCTTCCTATTTTTGGAAATAAGATTCTACCACATATATTATGCAATAATCTGAGTTCTAGGTTTAACTGATTTGCAAAGATCTCTTCGAACTCAGTCACATCTCTTCCTAGCATCCTTGATAGTGCACCACTTCTGTCATTAAGTTGATATTCCATTAAACCAACAGTGGGCATTTCTAATAGGGTTCCAAGAATCTCAGTTGTTACCGTAACCCTAGTTCCTCTCACTGTGCTATCAATCCTCCTTCTCCTCTGCTTAATCCATTATAAAACTCCCTTACCAAAGCTGGATAAGTGGGTAAATCTAGTGAGCAACTTTCTCCCATCCCATATCCCTTAAATTCTTCCAATAGAGAAACCCTCCGATTCAAATAAATCAAAATTAACTTTCTCCCTGTGGTAATGGTCTTACCAGCTAATTGATCAACCTTAGGAGATGAGGGTGAAGGTGGAGAATCCTCTTGAGTGGCCGAAGAGGAAGAAGGCGATGGTTGCCTTCGAACCGTGCGTCTTCTCGTTGGAACGGATGCTCCAGCGACGAATCCGTGCCTCTTTGGAGCCATTGAGAGGATTGGAAGGTTAATCAGGGGTTTTGAGTGGATTTGGGGAAGTTGGAAAAGTTTTGGAGTTCTTAGGAAGGTTTAGGAGACGATTGGAATGATTGGGGGTCGACTCCGCCTTTTTATTTTTGACCTAACTCGACTTAGAGTCGACTCCCGAAAACTGGGTGTCGGCTCCGAGCCAGAAAGTCTGTCAGCGCTCGTATTAGAGTCGGCTCCACAAAAGCCAGAGTCGGCTCTAATCACTTAGACAGAAAATCAAAAACTCAGGTGTCGACTCCGCAAACTGTCAGAGTCGACTCTAACAGTTTCAGAGATAAAAAATTAAGTTTCAAGCATTTGAACTATTCAATTTAATCATCAAATTATAGATTAAAGTTATTTATCAATTGGGGAAACATTGAATCAAGATCTAGATAGATTTCCTTATTGAAATATCAAGATTTTTCAAGAAAATAATGAAATCTAGATTGATGTCCTTAAGAGTTTCAGAAAACTATTCCAAAGGATCACAAACTCCTAATTCTCCTCTAAGATAACAAAATCTTTCTTCACTTAAGGGTTTTGTTAATATATCTGCAAGTTGTTCTTCAGTATTCACATAATCAAGACAAATTTCATTATTGGCTACATGTTCTCTTATAAAGTGATATCGTATTTCAATATGCTTTGTTCTTGAATGTTGAATTGGATTTTTAGTAAGATTTATTGCACTTGTATTATCACATCTTATGGGTGTCTTATCAAGTGTGATACCATAGTCTTCAAGTTGTCTCTTAATCCATAGGATTTGAGCACAGCAACTTCCTGCTGCAACATATTCTGCTTCCGCAGTAGATAATGCAACCGAATTTTGCTTTTTGCTAAACCATGAGATTAAGTTACTTCCTAAAAATTGGCATGCACCACTTGTGCTTTTTCTATCTAACTTGCATCCGGCATAATCAGAATCTGAGTATGCAATTAGATTTAATGTGGAATCTCTAGAATACCATAAACCTACATTTTTTGTTCCACTTAAGTATCTTAGTATTCTTTTAACAGCTATTAAGTGTGATTCTTTAGGTTCTGATTGAAATCTAGCACATAAACATACAGAAAACATAATATCTGGTCTACTTGCTGTCAAATAAAGAAGGGATCCGATAATACCTCGATAATACTTCTGATCAACCTTTTTACCTTCTTCATCTTTGTCCAGCTTGCATGAAGGACTCATTGGTGTTCCGAGGGGTTTAATTGATTCCATACCAAATTTCTTTAGAATCTCTCTTGTGTACTTTGTTTGGTTGATAAAGATACCCTCTTTGCTTTGTTTGATTTGGAGTCCAAGGAAGAAGTTGAGTTCTCCCATCATGCTCATCTCGAATTCTCCCTGCATCAACTTTGCAAATTCTTGACAAAGAGAATCGTTAGTAGCACCAAAAACAATGTCATCAACATATATTTGTACTACAAGTAAATCTTTACTTTTTCTTTTCAAAAATAATGTTTTATCAACATTTCCTCTTGTGAAATCATTTTCAATTAAGAATTTACTTAACCTATCATACCAAGCTCTAGGTGCTTGTTTCAAACCATATAATGCTTTGTGTAATTTAAAAACGTGATTTGAAATTCGTGATCTTCAAAACCTGGTGGTTGTTCTACATATACTTCTTCATTTATAAAACCATTTAAAAATGCACTTTTAACATCCATTTGAAATAAATTAATGTTCATGTGACATGCAAATGCTAGTAATAGCCTAATAGCTTCTAATCTAGCTACAGGTGCAAAAGTTTCATCAAAATCAATGCCTTCTTCTTGATTATATCCTTTTGCAACTAATCTAGCTTTGTTTCTAATTACTATGCCATTTTCATCAAGTTTATTTCGAAAAACCCATTTTGATCCTATTACAGAATGATTTTTAGGTCTTTCAACTAAAGTCCATACATTATTTCTTGTAAATTGATTTAATTCTTCTTGCATTGCTAACATCCAATTATTATCTTTTTCAGCATCTTCTATAGTTTTAGGTTCAATTTGTGATACAAATGCAAGATGATTACTGATATTTCTCATATATGATCTAGTTCTTATACCTTGAGATGGATCACCTATAATCAATTCCTTGGGATGACTATGGGCATATCTCCAGTCTCTTGGAAGATCTATCTCATTATGATCAATATTGACATCATCGTCCTTATGTGAATCATCATCTTTAGCTTCTTGCTCATGATCTGAAGATACTTCAATATTAAGTTTTTCAAGATCTTTTTCAATTATGTTTGTATCTTCCTCATCATCAATCTTTTCAGATCCAGTTGCTAAAGATTCATCAAACACTACATGTATGGATTCTTCAACAATTAAGGTTTTCTTGTTAAAGATTCTATAAGCTTTACTAGTTGTTGAATAACCTAGAAAAATTCCTTCATCAGATTTAGCATCAAATTTTCCTAAGTTGTTTTTACCATTATTATGAATGAAACATTTACATCCAAATGCATGAAAGTATTTTATATTTGGTTTTCTTTCATTCCATAATTCATAAGGTGTTTTCTTTAAGATTGGTCTTATTAGGGCTCGATTTAAGATGTAGTATGCTATGTTAATAGCTTCTGCCCAAAAGTACTTTGGTAGGTTACTTTCGCATAGCATGGTACGGGCCATGTCTTCTAGAGTCCTATTTTTCCTTTCAACTACACCATTTTGCTGTGGAGTCCTAGGGGCTGAAAAATTATGATTAATTCCATTTTCAGTGCAGAAATTTTCAAATAAGTGATTTTCAAATTTGTTCCATGATCACTTCTTAGAGATACTATAGTAGTATTTTTCTCATTTGTGACTTTCTTGAAGAATTTCAGGAATATCGAGAAAGTCTCATCTTTGTGAGCTAAAAACATTACCCAAGTATATCTAGAATAATCATCTACAATCACTAGACCATATTTCTTTCCTCCTAGACTTGTGGTTCTAGTTGGTCCGAAAAGATCCATGTGAAGTAGCTCTAAAGCCCTAGAAGTTGAAACAACATTTTTAGATTTGAAAGAACTTCTAGTTTGTTTTCCAAATTGACATGCATCATAGATTTTGTTATTTTCAAAATCTAACTTAGGCAAACCTTTAACTAAATCCATTTTAATTAGTTTTGAAATAAGGTGTGTGCTTGCATGACCTAATCTACGATGCCATAACCATCCAATATCATTTATGTTAGCATTGTCAGCAATTAGGCAATGACTACTTTCAGATAATTTATCTAAGTCAACTAAGTACACATTGCCATGTCTATAACCAGTAAAAAACAATGCTATCATTAATGGAATCAGATACTATGCAAATAGAAGATTTAAATGAAACATTAAAGTTCTTATCACATAGTTAGCTTATACTAATTAAATTATTCTTTAAACCATTAACATAAAGTACATTATCAATTAGTATAGATGGAGTTATGCGAACTTTACCGAGGCCCATAATTTGACCTTTACCGTTATCGCCAAACGTCACAACTCCACCTTTCTTTTCTTCCAGGGTGATGAATTCATCTTTGTCACCCGCCATATGTCTTGAGCAGCCACTATCAAGGTGCCACTTTTTCTTTGATCTTTTGACTACAAGACATTCCTGCAACATAATTTAAACTTTATGTTTAGGTACCCAAGCTTTCTTGGGTCCTTCATGGTTAGCAGCAATAAAAATTGTTCCTTTCGGAACCCATATTTTCTTTGCTTTAATATTTAACTTATTGTTATTATTTAACGTTTTGCATTCAAATGATTTATGACCCTTTTCATTACATTTGAAAACAAGTTATATTACTTTGGTTGGCTTTTACAAAAATATTCTTTAAAGATTTTTGTTTCCTTAATGTGTTATACCCTAAACCTGCTTTGTCAAAAATAGCTTTTTGACTATCTAAGATCATATTTAGTTTTGTTGAGCTTAGAGTAAATTTTTCAACAATCTTTATACTTTTTAACATCTTTCTTTAATAAATCATTGTCTTTAGAGATTGATTCTTTTTCTAAAGCTAGGTTTCTAATTGAACTTTTAAATCTTTGTTGAGTTTTTAGTTTCAGATTTTAATAAATCTATTTCTTGATTAATATTTTCTCTTCTTTCCTAAGTTCTTCTTTTTCATTAGTTAAGTTCTTAACTTCTAAAGCTAATTCATTTTTACTTTTAGCTAAGCTAATATTATCATTTTTCAAAAACTTATACTTCTTTTTCAAAGATTTAAAATCAATCATTAATTCATTGAAAGCTTCAAACATTTCATTAAATGTAAATTATCATTTGAGTTTTCAGAACTTACCTCATTGTCGTTGTCGTCGTTGTTGGCCATGAAGCAAATATTGGCAACTTCCTTTTGTTCATTTTCTTCCGATAAGGAAGATTCATCAGACCATGTTGCCATGTATGCTTTCTTCTTTTTCTTGTAGGCCTTTTTCAGTAAAGGACAATCATATTTAAAGTGCCCTGGTTTTTTGCACTCATAACATACCAAGGGCTTTTTTTCTTTTTCTTTCTCCTTGTCCTTTTTCTCATCTTTTTCTCCATCAAATCTTGCTCCAAATTTCTTTTTATGGAATGGCCTTTTTCTCATAAACCTTCTGAATTTTCTGGCCAAAAGAGCAGTTTCATCATCATCCTCATCATTACTTTCACTGTTGCTCTCTTCCATTTCTGCAGTCTTAAGGGCAAGAGTTTTCTTCCTTTTTGTTTCCTCCTCAACATGCTGCTTCATCGTCAGCTCGTGGGTCATTAAGGATCCTAGAAGCTCCTCTAAAGGTAGTGCATTGAGGTCCTTTGCTTCTTGGATAGTAGTGACTTTGCTTCCCACGCTCTTGGTAGTGACCTAAGAATTTTGCTCACAAGGTCAGCATTAGAATAAATTCTACCAAGACTCTTTAAACCATTCACAATATCGGTGAATCTAGTGAACATGCATGTGATGATTTCAGTTTGTTCCATTGTAAACAATTCATATTTATGAACCAAAATATTTATTTTGATTCCTTAACTTGGTTTGTTCCTTCATGAGTTATTTCCAACCTATCCCAAATTTCTTTTGCGGAATTACATGTTGAGATACGGTTGAATTCATTAGAGTCTAAGGAACAATATAAGATATTAATGGCTTTAGCATTAAGTTGTGCCATTCTCCTATCATTATCATTCCAATCCCTTTCGGGTTTAGGAACAATAGTGCCATCAATAAGGTGTGTGGGTGTACTAGGTCCGTTATTATTACTCCCCACAATTCATAGTCCGAAGCTTGAATGAATATTCTCATTCTAGCTTTCCAATATGAATAGTTGGTTCCATTAAATAAAGGAGGTCTATTCATAGAATGACCTTCAGCAAAACATGAACCACTTTGTGTTGCCATAAGGATCTTTAGCCCTTGATCGTGAGATCAATTCTAAATGAGCACTTGCTCTGATACCAATTGTTGGCCCAGATGGCAACCCAAGAGGGGGGGGTGAATTGGGTTCTTTAAAAAAATTAGCCCTTTTTAAAATAGTTTGCTTGAGATTATTGAGGGCAATGCAAGATAACTATAAAGTGCAGTGAGTAAGATAGAGATAGATAAAGAGACAATGAGACACTGCAAACACCAAAGATTTTATAGTGGTTCGGTGTATTCAACACCTACGTCCACTCCCAAGATTCACTTGGGTCCACACTATAATCTCTCTAGATTACAGCTGAGTTGTTTTCCAAGCTCACAACTCAAACTTGTTGTTTTACCGGGTGCACAACGAACCCAGCTGGTTTTACTCGGGCTTACCAGCACAAAACCCTACACGTTATTTTTCACGGGCTCACAACTAACCCAAGCTTAAACAAGCTTAACCCGAGGTAAAACTACCTCCTCTAGTTCAATCCTCCAGATTGAACTAGGCAAAAATAAGATAAGTATTGTGTGTGAATACAAAGCTCCTCAATGAGCAAATATACAAGTTAATAACAAGGTTTAGAAAAGCCTGATTTGAAGATTGGTTGCTTTGAGCTTTTCTTCTTTTCTTCTTTTCTTCTTCTCCTTGCTGGATTGAATCAAGCCTCAGCTCCGATTCTTCACAGTTGAAGCGGTTGAGAAGAGTTGAAAAGCAAGAAATGAATCTCCTTTCTTCAAGTTGGGAAATCCGCCAAGACTTTGATTTTGAACGCTTTGGATTCCTCTTGAGGCTTTTGGAGTGGAGTGGATTTGAGCTAGAAGGTTTTCCTTTCAAGATTCAAGCTCACGGATTTTTTGAAGTGGGATTTGTCTATCTCAGATTTTCTCTTTGTTTTTCAGATTTTCCGTTTTTCTTTCTTCTCTCTTCCATTTTTTTGAACAATAGACTCCCCCTTTTTATAGATTTCTTTTACACCTCTTTTGGAATAAACTATCCGTTGGAGTGTACCTTCTATCAAATATATCCGTTAAAAATGAGTAAAAATAGAAAAGTTACCGTTAGAGCTGATCTGGCAACTTAGTTTTTTGTTCCAGGTGGGTTGGAGTCGACTCTAACTTTTTTGGAGTCGGCTCTAGCTCGAGGCATTTTAAAATGATATTCCCGGAGTCGTCTCTGGCTTTTCTGGGGTCGACAAGAAACTTTTCCGGAGTCGACTCTAACTTACCCGGAGTCGACTCTAGATTGAAGCCAGAAAAATCGACTTTCTGCTTCGTCTGTGAGAGTCGACTCTAACCGTCTCGGAGTCGACTCTAATGACCGTGCCAGTTCCGGAGTCGGCTCTGTAATTCTTGGAGTCGACTCTAATGTCTGCAATTCTTACCTAGACATTAGATTCGATCCAGAACACATTGTAACCCTTGATTTTGATCTTTCAATAGTCTTATAGGCTGAAACACTAAATCAAAATCATCAGAGCCTTCAAAAATTATACTCAAATAGTTTTGTTAATCATCAAAATCATCAATTGGGTCAACAGCATTAATGAAAGGAGAGCCAAGCAATGAAAAAGAATATGTAGTAATTTGTTATGAATGCAACAAATTGGGACACTACAAGCCAGATTGTCCATATCTAAAGAAAGGCCCTAAGAAATTCAAAAAGAAAGCTATGGTAGCTACATGGAGCGATAGTGATGTATCAAGCTTCGAAGAAGAAGAGAAGAATGAAGAAGAAAATCTTTGTCTCATGGCGAACAATGAAGAGATAAACCCCAACTTGTTAGATGATTTTACATTCAATGAATTATATGATGCATTTTATTAATTAATTGATGATTTTGCAAATCTCAGTTCAAAAAATAAAGATTTGAAAAATCAAGTTCAAAATCTTACTTTAGAAAATGATAAACTATTAGAAGAAAATAAAGTTTTATTACAAGAAAACATGAATTTGAAAAATGAAGTAGATAGATTGAAACCTATTGTAGACAAGTTTACTTTGAACTCTACTAAACTTAACATGATTCTTGAAAATCAAAGAGCTGTTTTTAACAAAGCTGGCCTAGGATACAATCCTTTGCAAAGACAAAAGTTTTGAAAAATATTTATGTGCATGCTAATGATTTTACTGAAGTTACATGTTTCAAGTATGGTAAACCTGGACACAAAGCATATATATGTCACGCACACAATGTTAGAAGGATATGAGTTCCAAAAGGAACCATTTTAGCTAATCCTAAAGGACCCAAGAAAGCTTGGGTACCTAGAAGCAAAACTTGATATTATAGATGCATGTGTGTCTTGCAACCCATGGAGCAAAAAGAAAATGATACTTGGATAGTGAGTACTTAAGACACTTGATAGATGATGAATCTCAATTCATCACTTTGAATGTAATTGATGGAGGAGTAGTTACCTTTGAAAGTAATGTCCAAGGTAACATTACTGGCATTGATAAAATTGATATCACTCCCTCTACTTATATTATAATATCTTGCTTTTAAATGGATTGAATCATAACACGGTTAAGCATTAGTCAATTTTGTGATAAAGGTTTTAAAATTATTGTTGAATCATCTCCTTGCATAGTTACAAATCTCGTTGATGATTGCATGAAAGCCATTGGTCATAGGCATGTAATGTTTATATTGTTAATGACCAGATTATTGAATGTCTAGTTGTCATGAATGCTAAAATTGATAAATCTAGTTATGGCATCATAGACTTGCTCATGTCAGCATGGATTTGCTTTCTAAATTATTCAAAAATGATTTGGTTAAAGGTTTGCTAAAAATTAAATTTTAAAAAAGATATGATTAGTGATATATGCAAATTTTAAAAATTAACTAGAATTTCTTTCAAGTTTAAAAATATGATTTCTGTTGGGGAACGCGGAATACCCCCAAGATCACGGCTATAACATATATGAGTAATACAAAAAAAAACTTTTACCATTCTAATCTATGAGTACAAGATCATACCTTCAGATTTAAACTTTGGAATACTTTGATTCGATTGCTCGACCTCAACCTTTTAGCCTTCCGCTGTATTCCCGAAAATACCTTCTTCTCTCACAAGATGGTGGGATCTCTTGGCCGTCCTAGGGTTTCTTGATTAGTGGCTCCCGTATCTACACACCAGCCACTGGTAGATAACACCACTAAACAAGTTTCAACTACAAGTGAATGAGATATACCTCTAGCTTGTTTCCTGGCAAGCCAAACTGGACATTGCTGCATCCAGTGACCTGGCTACTTGCAGACGAAGCACTTTCCCTTCTTTTTTATTTTCCCATTGGGTTGTGGGGCCTGATGCTGTTTCTTTTTCTAAACCTTTTTCTTTTTCTTAGCATGAGACTTCGAAGAAGAACCTTTTCAGTAATCATAGCAACGGCAGGCTTCTTAATGAGACTCTCTGCTACCTGAAGTTCTTTAAGTAGCTCTGCCAGTAAAAAATTTATTTTGTTCATGGTATAATTTAGGCAGAACTGCTTAAAAGAAGCAGGTAGGGACTGGAGAATGATATCAACCTGGGTTTCCCCATCCATCTCCACTCCAAGGATCTCCAGTTCATTCAAAAGACTAATCATCTTTAGAACATGATCCCTGATAGGAGTTCCTTTAGCCATATTAGTGTTCATCAGTTCTTTCATCTCAGTCTGCTTACTAGCTGCACGACTCTAATCCCCAAACATTTCTTTGAGGTTGAACATCATGTCATAGGCAGAGGGCATAGATCGATGCTAATGTTGCAAAACATTTGACATAGATGCCAATATGTAACACCGTGCCATCTCATCAGCCTTAATCCACTTACGGTAAGCTTGGGACTCCTCATCTGAAGCCCCTTCACCGGGCTCTGCAGGACAGACCTGAGTGAGCACATACTTGTACCCTTCTGCAGTTAGCGCTATATCCAGGTTTCTTTTCCAATCAATGTAATTAGGACCAGTCAATTTGTTTTCTTTGAGTATCACAGCAAGTGGATTGAAAGAAGACATTTTAATCCTGAGAATTATTCATACATCAAATAAGATATAATGAGCAATAAACTTTAAATTTAAAATTATAAGTAGGGCCCCTCAACCACTACAAAATAAAAGAATTTGCCAGCAACCTAGTATATTTTGAATAGTATGCCTCGATGGGAGGACGTCTACTACTCATCATTTATCTAGACAGATAAAACCTATTAATTTTACTATCTAGGTAAAAGATAACATACCAAGTAAAATTAATTAGCTGGCTAAATTTGGTCATATAAATATTTGTAGTGACTCCGATGGGGAGGATACTAATATTTATACCTAAGTGTATACCATCACTCAATCCTAGATCTATTGTCCCATGGTGGATCCCTCAAATGGAGAGGTAATCCAACATTAACAATTACTAGGGATTATTCTTGGTGAGCTGGCAATCAATTTCATTCTATGAGGAGGAAAGCACTAATGCCAACACGTGAAATTAACTACCTCACCAATAAAAAAGTGATGGGACCATGGGATTTAAATGTGATTAATTCCCTCTCCCACTTAGTTATTTAAACAATTTTGAGGGTTATAAAACTTGTGTTTGATTATCTTATAAATTCAAAATCCCATAGTAGTGATCGATATACATATATGCAACAAATAAAACTCTTAAAATTGGGAATAAATTTTACTCTCTAGTTGCCCATGTTCACACTAGTCTTAGAATTTCGAATATATATCAAACACAAACAGCAAGTGATTATCCAATTAACCATGTTCTCCTAGTTATAGACATAAGAACAAAAGGATAACAATCAAGTATGCAACATAACCAATATAAACAAGATAAATAAAATCCCTCAGCTCCTTCCGATCCCTTCGCGCTTCGGATTTTCCTTTAGAATCCTGATCTGCAACGGATTCTCCTTAGAATCCTATTTACAACGGATTCTCCTTAGAATCCTATCATGCAACGGATTCTCTTTAGAATCCTATCTGCAACGGATTCTCCTTAGAATCCTATCATGCAACGGATTCTCCTTAGAATCCTATCTGCAACAGATTCTGCTCAGAATCCTATCCTGCTTTTTGTAGAGGTCTTCTTCCTCCATTAGAGCCACACCAGACTACATAAATCCTATGCCTCCATGTAGGAGTTCACATGCTACGTATTTACAATCACAAAGCTCTCAAAAAACTGGAGCATACATGCTATGAAATATTACAATGATCCTACGCCTCCTTAAACCGGAGTATATAAAATAGATCTAAGTAATATTAAATTAAAATACATACATTCATGTGACCATAATAACAGGATAGAAACCTACAAAACAACATTAGCAGCAAGCACGATCTATCATACGCGTGCATATACAGATTAATGGAGAACATGGCCATATTATTCATATACAGTATCAGCCGTGGCTCTGATACCACTGTTGGGGAACGTGGAATACTCCCAAGATCACAGCTATAGCGTATATGAGTAATACAAAAAAAACTTTTACCGTTCTAATCTATGAGTACAAGATCATACCTTTAGATTTGAACTTTGGAATACTTTGATTCGATTGCTCGACCTCAACCTTTTAGCCTTCTGCCGTATTTTCGAAAATACCTTCTTTCTCTCACAAGATGGTGGGATCTCTTGGCCGTCCTAGGGTTTCTTATTTTTCTTTCTCCAAAAACATTCTCCTTAGCAACCAACTGAGAGGGTATTTATAGGGCTACAACAGGGACCAATAGGCAAATATGAAAAGGACTTCCCACGTAATTAAATCTCCCAATCCTATCCCAGGTTAGGATTAAATTACGTAAATTACAATTCATTCCACTAAAGAATTATAATTGTACTCCTAATCATATTCGAATTTATATTTTCGAGCCTTTAATATTAAATACTTATTATCTCCCCATGTTAAGATTATAGATATCCACTAATTAAATTTAATTACTGATAATATAATTTAATTGGCTTTTATTATCCTTGAGACCTATCCACTTAACTTATTTGATGTATCGGATTCAAAATCCACTTGCAAGATTTGATACAATCAAAACTTATAAGCTTCCTCAAGGGGATATCATCAATCCAATTTATCAGGACGTAGTTTCTTTCAACTATTAATATTCACCATATATATAATGTTATTGCCCAACCCACTAAGTTTATTGACTCATATAGAATCTCACTCTATGTGTAATCAAAGCAATAATCACTACATACACGTGTCTAGAAATAGAATTCGGATTAAGAGCATAAGTAATCATAATATTCATGAGTTTTAAATTATTTTATAAAGTCAATATAAAATAATTAACTCAACTGGGTCCTATTCAATATACACAAAGTGTACTAGCATAAATAGTTAGAATAAACCATTTCCCGTAGTCAAGACAGACCTACTAAAAATTTATGCTACAGTTCTACTGATGGTGTGTCTAATTCCATCTAAAACTATGAACAATAAACTTGTATTCCAAAAGAATCAATGATCTAGTCTTCTGTGTGTAAGCTGTACTCTACACACTAGATTAAATACTCTTTGTAAATACTAGACACATGCACATATATAGTAAATGGCATACATTGCTCAAAATGAATTCTCATTAAAATATAAAGACATAACATAAAGCATATCTTTTAGTCTATATCTCTATCAATTTCAACTTCTAAACTTTTAGAACTTTTGCATATGGATTCATGATTATTGATGATTTTTTCGATTTACATAAGTTTTATTCTTAGTTAGCAAAAATGAAGCATCTTTAGTTTTTCTAAAAACTCCTTAGAAGAATTTCAAATGATATTTATTAGAAATGATCATAGAAAAGAATTTAAAAATTGGCACATTGAAAAATCTTGTAATGAACATATGACCTTATGTTCATGTTATATTTGATGAATCTAATAATTTTCCATTAAGGAAGAGAAAGGTTTTAAATGACACAGTTGAATTTGAAAGTCAAGTCAAGAAGCTCACCTTGGATTCAAGAATACAAGCGATACATAAAGAAGAAATTCAACATGATGAAACCCAAGGTAATGCTGAATTTGAAAGAGAATAAAGGTATGTATATAATCATCCTAAAGAGCTAATATTAAGTGATCCATTTCATGATATTAGGATTAGATCATCATTTAGAAAAACACATGTCTTAATTTTGCATTTGTTTTTCATATAGAGCCTAAATGACATGCATGATAAACTAAATGGGTATTTAGAAATTAATTGGATGGGCATGATAATTTCATTAGAATTAAAGCAAGATTGTTAGCTACAGAATATAATTAAGAGGAAGATATTGATTTTGATGAAATATATGTTCTTGATTAATAGATTAAAGATTATTAGATTACTTCTTGCATTTGCTTACTTTATAAATGTTAAATTATATTGAATGGATGTTAAGAGCACTTTCCTTAATGAATATATTGATGAACAAGTATTTGTTGATCAACCATCCAATTTCAAAAATCTTGTGTCTCCAAACCATGTATTTCAATTGAACAAAGCTTTATATGGTTTGAGATAAGTACCATGGGCATGGTTTGATAGGATTATTAAGTTCTTGATTAGCAATAAATTTATTAATAAAATGTTGATGCAACATTATAAATTAAAAGATAAATGATGATATGTTGATAGTACAAATTTATGTAGATGGCATTATATTCGGTGCTACTAATAATTTCTTGTTTCAAGACTTTGCAAAGTTCATGCAGGAGGAGTTCGAGATGAGCATAATGGAAAAAATCAATTATTTTATCGAACTTCAAATCAAGTAATTAAAGAAGAGGATCTTCAGAAGCCAATTCTTGTACCTCAAGAAAATTTTGAAGAAGTTTGGCATGAAGAAATCCAAATGTACATTTGTCGAGTGATATGGGTTACAGGCCCATGATCGGCAACTAATGGTATCAGCTTGATCTGTTTACTCCTTGCTTGATATGATTTTATTGTAAGACTTGGATTATTAAATGCCTACTTTATTAGTGGTATCATTTCTTGATCATATCTTATAAAAAATTGCCTATGCATGAAATGAAAAGAAGACTTGATAGAGGTGATGCACATTTGTTGTAATATCTTATTTGCATATCACCTATGTAAGAAATCTTATTTTATCATTTGAATTGTGGTGATTGTTATAGAATGTCTATGTATTTTCATTGAGATTAGCATGATATATTTATAAAATGTTTTGATCATATGATAGTGGTATCATTTCTTACATAAAACTTTTATTACATATAGATCAAATTTGAAATATGAAGGAGGAGAAGAATGTAAGCATATTTGAACTCAAATACTTGATGTGGTATTTGTTAATATTGTATCTCAACATGTTTTTAAATTAGTAAGAGGGAGAAGAAACTTACTTGAATATTTGGATACTTTGATGCATTAAGCATTATGATGTATTGAATATCAAATATCTTATTGTTATAAGTGCCTTAATGTATGAAAGTAGTATCAACTCTTATATGTGGCAATGATTTGAATGCATATCAAACTATAAAACTGCTACCTTGCTCCAATATGAAAAAGTGATATTTTGATCCTACATTCAAATCTTTTAAATTGGTATCAATTGAGTTATAAATAATGATTGTTATTAAATGATTAATATTTTTGTATCTTATTGTTACTATTGAAGATTAGAATTTTTTTTAATATAAACTTTGTTGTGAACTTTAATATATTTGGACCTTGATGTATTTTGAACCTTGATATTTTTTTTTTATGATTTGAGATTATGAACCTTGATTAACTTTGATGTATCTTTGTTGTATGATTGAAATTATATCTTGTATGATCAAGCCATGAACTTAATAGTTTGTATTATATACTTATGCCTTTTAATGCATTATGAATGCTTAATGTCTTTTCCTTGATGAATGCTAAATTGTGCACATTCTTTCATCTCTTTTTGATTAATGACAAAAAAGGGGAGAGAATAGCATACACTTCATTTACATTTATGAGAGAGATTAGCATACATTATATTCATGGGACATTCATGGGAGAGAATAGCATGTAAAGAGAAAAGTATATACATTAAAGGGAAGAGAATTTTATATATTTGTCTTTGTATGCTTAATGGTTTTGTCATCATCAAAAAGGGGGAGATTGTTGACCTTATATTGATTTTGATGATCACAAAACAATTAAGTATGATACTAATATTTTGTGGTTAAGTTAAACAAATTTTAGGTGAATCATCAAGAAGATGTTACTTCAAATTGGATTACTCTTCATACCAAAAGAAAGGTATTACAAAGGTAAAATGAAGGTAATGTAATTGTATTTTTGCAAATCCAAATGTTTTGAAAAGGGTAAATGAATTTTTCAAATGGACTTTTGCTTCAAAGGTATTACAAAATATTTATTTTATAAATGACTAAAACTACCTTTGCATGAACTCTTGTATTGTTTCTTATAGCATGAAAATATTTTCAAATGAGCCAATGAATTTGTATTCTAAATGTTTTTCATCAAGCCCAAATGTTTTATCATGGTTCTTCAATGTTTGATCATTCATTTCTCAAATGACTAAATCTATATTTGATAATTTATCATGTAAAAAATTATTTCTCAAAGCATTGCATGGTAATCCTGTAAATCCCACTAAATACAGTCAATGGCATTTCTCTAAATCCCACTGAATGCAGTTAATGGCATTCCTGTAAATCCCATTGAAAACTATCAGTGGCATTCCTATAAATCCCATTGGAAGCTGTTAATGGCATTTCTATAATTCTTAAAACTGTGTGGGACTTCAAAATAGCTAGTTGGATCATGGCTTTGGTTAGCTAGTTTTCCTTTCACAACTAGCTAGCCGAACATTGTTTGGGAATAGCTAACTGGTTAGCTAGCTTACTTCCTCTACTAGCTAACTGGTGAGCTAGCTAAGGGATTTCTGCATCTTTTCTTGGCCGAGTGAAATTTTGTATTAGCTAACTGGATTTCAGTCCAGCTAGCTAAGGAAGTCTATAGATTTTTTTCCGTGTGTATGGAATTTTGAAATAGCTAACTAGCTAGCTAGCTTTCTCCTTCTCCTAGCTAGCTGAATGGATTTCTTAGCTAACTAACTACTTTTCCCTGTTACTTTGCTTTGCCGAAAGTCTCTTTTATTTAGCTAACTGGTGAGCTAGCTGATGCTTCTCTTAGCTAGCTAGCATACCATGTTAGTTAAATGCTTTGCCTTAGGAGCTAACTGTTTTTCTTTGTTAGCTAACTATTTTCACATGTTCCACCAAGCCGTGAGCATAAAAATTTCAGTTAGCTGGAGAGCTAACTATCCTTCTCTTCATGGACATTGGATGATTGCTGAGTTAACTAGAGAGCTAACTGATGGCTTTTGCAATGGTTTCCTGGGCGTTTGCTTTTGGGGTTAGTTAACTGGAGAGCTAACTACTCCTTGCTTAGTTAGCCAGGGAGCTAACTAGTGCCTCTTGAATTGTTCTCCTTGCCGTTTGAATTTATGGTTAGCTAGCTAAGGAGGTAACTATCCTTCCCTGGGATGAACTTCAAGCCATGTGACTTTGTGGTTAGTTAGCTAGAGAGCTAACTAGCTTTTACCATAGTTAGCTAGAAAGCTAACTAGTGGTCTTGGGATGAATATCAGCCATGGACCTTTTTGCCGTAGTTAGCTAGAAAGCTAACTACCTTACTTTGTTGTGGCTGAACTTTTTCTTCCTGCCGTGTGATTTCAAAGTTAGCTAGCTGGTTAGCTAGCTTGTGGTTTTTCACTTCAACTTGCCCGAGCGTCTTCAAGCCCTTCAGCTACCTGGAATTAATTCCAATCAGCTACCTCTTGGATATTTGGGCGTGCTCTCTCCTCTCTCTCTCTCTCTTCTTTAATTATTTTCTACTTTTAGCTATACTAACTTTTGATCTATTGGATTATGGCAGAGTTTTTCATTCCGCAAATGGATTCAATGCACTCAATGCTCAAGGGAAACATTTTACAACGGTTATATTTTTCTTCCCACTTTACTTTCTATTTATTCCTATTGAGTCTAACGGATATTTTTGATGTTAGAATGCTTTAAATAGCTACTATTACAAGAAGAAAAGGGGATTGAAAAGAGATTTGAAAAGAGAAAAAAATAGAGGAGAAAATCGTGTGAAAAACTTATTGAAAATCTTTGTGAGAAGTTTGTGTTGAGCTTTCTTTTGTGAATCATTTCAAAAGCTATTGGAGTGTTGATTCAAGTGGTTGATAACATTTAAAGAAGAGATCCTGTGCATTCAAGAGCTTACAAAAAGGAGTTTCAAATTTATTAAAGGCATCATCCAAAGCTTCAACAACCATAAGAAGGCTTCGTTCATTCCTCAAAGCTTCATCCCAAAGAAGAAGCCAAAAGCTTCGAAATTTGTAAGGTGATCTCTCATTGTTTTATTTGCTCATTTTAGGAGCTTCTTGTACTTAAACCTTGATATTCTTATTGTAAGGCTTCCTTGTGCCATAAACAAGAGGACTAGCCGGGTAAGGCTAGGGTTGGCTTCCTTGTGCCGTGAAACAAGAGGACTAGCCGGGTAAGGCTAGAGGTTGGCTTCCTTGTGCCGTAAAACAAGAGGACTAGCCGAGAAAGGCTAGGGGTTTGGCTGCCTTATGCCGTATAAACAAGAGGGCTAGCCAGGGAAGGCTAGAGGTTGTAATCGTTGTGATATAATTGAAGTGAAATTCCCAAAGGATTTTTGGGGAGTGGATGTAGGTGCTGGGTTTGGCACCGAACCACTATAAACCTTCTTGTGTTTGTGATTGCTTGCATAATTTTTGTGATATTATTGTGTTCACTTCACTACACCGCTACCGATTAAATTTTAATTAGTGATTAGCACATATCTGCGCAAGTAATTAATTTTTTTAATATACCCAATTCACCCCCCTCTTGGGTTGCTACATCTGGGCAACAAAGGCGTCAGCAGATAGAATGAACAAAAATGGTGAAAGAGGACACTCCTATCTCAGACCAACCTCAGAGTGAAAGAACTCCGTCCGACTCCCATTTATAAGGAGAGAAAAGGACAGCCTCTGGATACACTCCATCACCCAAGCAGCAAAAACCTTATGGAAGCCGAACTCCTGAAGCATACGGCACAAAAAAATCCCACCTCAATCTGTCATAAGCTCTCTCCATATCGAGCTTAATAGCCATAAGGCACCGATTCTAGCAGCTCTTTGGAGGTCATGCATAAACTCCTGAGCCAACAGAGCATTATCTGTGATACTACGCCCCCTAAGAAAAGCACCCTACTTCTGAGAGATGAGACGAGGGATCACCACAGCCATCCGACCAACCAAAAGCCGAGCACAAATCTTATATAATGCAGAGAACAGACTGATAGGCCTGAAATGTTGGGGAGAGGAAGCATCAGGACGTTTGGGCACCAGGGTAACAAGAGTCTGCTTCTAATCAGAAGGCATATGATTAGACTAAAACACAGTCTAAATAGCCAGGACAACGTCCAGACCAACAATATCCCAATAATGATGGAAAAATAAATGAGGGAACCCATCAGGACCAGGGGCCTTATCAGGCCCTAGGTCCCATAAAGCAAGGCGAATATCTTGCGTAGAGAAGGGCCTGATTAAAGTATCATTCTCCACATTAGAAACCTTGTAGGAAGATAGAATAGGAGGAACATGGATCCCATCGCCAGACAAATCGATCCACCTGGACTGAAAGAATCTAAAAAGCAAATCCCTGATCCCCTGAGGGTCTTCCACCAAGTGATCCTCATCATCAACTAACCGCCTAATTCGATTAGCCAACCGTCGGCATAAAATAGCCTGATGAAAGAACCTCGTATTGCGGTCCCCCCTTTAATCCACTGAATGCGAGACCTTTGCTGCCAATAGGTCTCCTACTGCAACATAAGAGAATGGTGAATGACCAAAGTAGATCTGAGGGTGAACATATCCGAGTCGAGAAGAAATCCCTCCTGATCCTCCTTGGTTTGCAAAGAAGAAATAATAGACTCCGCCTGTTCCACTTGTCTCATAATGTCCCCGACCTCCCTCCTGTACCAGCTAGAGAGCCTACGGCTTGCTAGAAGCAGCCGTCTAGAAAGTCTATAAGAGGCACTCCCCCTAACCGGCAATCGCCAAATCTGAGAAATGATATGCCTAGCAGAGGAATAAAAAGTTCAGAATTTCTCAAATTTAAACTGTCTAGACCGCTAAAGGGTCACATCAGTAGAAATAAGGATGGAACAATGATCAGAGCCAATCCTGGACAAATGAGTGACAGTAGTAGAAGGAAAGAGCTGCAACCAGTTGGCAGATACCAAGGCCCTGTCCAGCCTTTCCCAAACTCTAGCAGAGCCCTGGCGGTTATTGCACCAGGTAAACTGGGATCCAGCAAACCCCAAATCCAACAGACCTGCCGAGGAGATAAAATCCCTGAACTCAACGATATCTGGAGAACTAACAACATGTATGCCCCTCTCTTCTCATAGGCCCCAGAATACAATTGAAGTCACCAACAAGGAGGGAAGGAAAACCCTAGTCAAGAAGGGAGAGGATCTCATCCCAGAGCACACGACAAGTTCTAAAGTGGGTTCTGGCATAAACCCCTGAGAGAAGCCAAGGAGCAGAGGTCCCTTCCGAAAAGACTAAAGCCACCTGCTGGCCACAACCATGGAAGGCATCCACTCTGACTTTATCTGATCTCCATAACACCAAAATACCTCCAGAGAGACCGACTAACTCCACGGCATAAGAGTCCCACAGTCTAGAGATTTATCTCCAAAGCCGAGCCAGACTATCCTCAGAAAGATGAGTTTCCATCAGGATGCAGATGTCAAAGGCATGTAACTGCTGAAGCCTCCCAAAGGAGGACCGGAACGAGGGTTTTAGGGCCCCTCGTACATTCCAAGCTAGAATCTTCATTTAGAATTTGAAGAGGGAGGGAGGCTGTCAGTACCCCCCAACACCTGCTCAGCAAGGTGATCCTTAAGCAACATGGGACCCTTAGGACCCTGACCACTACATGCATCCACCCGGGATGAATCCATAGGCTCTGCTAATCCATCTTTCAGTATGGCTTCCTTGAGAAGGCCAACCGCCACCTCGTGGTTTTGACCACCTAACAGAGCCGACAATGGTACACAAAGGCAGGCCCTGGTGCTAGACTATCTCTGCGGTGGGCCTTCTGCAATCTTCGTCCGATCAGGCCCTCCGAATCCCTAAGAGAATCGGGCAATGCCGAGAAGGTAATGTTGGGAATTGTATCCTAAATCCAATCATTTGATGATTGTGCTAATGTAAATTGTATATAAATTGATATATTAATAAAAGTTATTTGGCATTTTATTCATTACAAGAACATCTTCTTAAAACTCCTAATAGTAATGAAGCCCCCAGGATCTTCCTTTACGATAAAGAAGGATTTATCTTTGAAGGTCCTTAAAAGAGTTCGCGACCAAATGATATACTATGACAGGGCCATAGTACTATCAATTATAGGACGTTGTATATCATATTTGTTGGTTGTCCTCTTAACCAAGGAGTGTAGAGACACTAGTATGACAAACAGGTGAAAGTGTATGAGTATATTTCACCGAACGTAACTCATTTTTGGATACTCTGCTGTCAAGAGTTAATCTGAGAAGATATGGGTATAAGTATCCTTTAGACCTGAAGATCACAACCGGTGACTTGCAAGCAACTCATTGTACTTAGGTGCCAGACCACCTGGATTTCTAATCCAGCTACGAAAGGTTACTGGGTGCAGTCAAGTACTTGTGGTAGTCAGTTGTGGGTCGAGATAGAATTTGACCTATCCCATTAAAAGGAGAAATGCTTGTTTTTCAATTTAGCAAGACCTTGTCCAAGGCACTTCATGTGAAAGTCACATGATCACTAAAATTGAAATCACTTTATGGATTTGCTATTTAGAGTTGACAGGCTCTTAAGCCATCCTTAGCATTTGTGGTCAAGAGGATGAATTATACGGTAATTGTTTCTTAGGGTTCTTGGAGTTTGCTCGGCAACTCTTTGACCTATCCGAACATCGGGTTCCATTGCTAGATGGGCACATCGATTAGTATCGAAAGTAGTTTATATGCTACCGGCTTAGGTTCGAACCTAGAGAGTCACACGCATAGAAGTTTCCTAGGATAATCTATTTGCTGATCAATAATTGAGAATTGTATATGATTTAATTAATCAATTTGATTGATTGAATTATCTCAATTGGGTTAAGTACAAGTGAATAAGATTCAATTTGGTTTAAGTCTATTAGAAGGACTAATCAATTTCAAATATTGATTTAAATTAGACTTGATTTGGATTTAAATATATTTAGGACTAGCCAAATTTGATTTGGGCTAGGACCATGATCTATGTGGGTTCAGTCCAATAAATTCAGATCAGATTAAACCATCACCTGAATCCAAACCTCTCGCATAAGTATCTCACATGATGATATAATTAATGTCTGAGAGATTAAATTCTCATTTAGAATTTAATGTATTAATTTAATCCTCTCCAAACCATTTCCATCGAAATTTTAAATGTTAGAATTAAAATGGAATTAATGTGCCTCTTTGAATCAATCATGGAATTCTAAGTGTTAGAATTCACATCTCTTTAGTTCTCACCAACGTCAGAATTAACAAATCGCCATGTCTCCTTGGTTTTCACTGAACGTCGAAATTAACCAAGCGCCGCAGCTCTTTGGTTCGACGTCTCTTTGCTTTTTCCAAACAACGGAATTCTTAATGTCAAAATTCAATGGGCAGACTAAAATGAGACTATAAATAGAGCACATCCCTCACCAGATTACACAGAACAAAAACACACGATATGTCGTGGATTGGAATTCTAAAAAGGTTAGAATAAAAAATCATGGTGATTCTGGTGTTAGCAAAAGCTTGGTGGATCTTAGAGGAAGATTCAAGTGGGAGGATTCAAGATCAGCAAAGTTATTTTTCTGCGAGCTAGCACTCTCGGAAATCCGATCATTCGGGGCTTCGTGTGGACGATACTAGAGGCCGGACGATTGAACGACTGCAGAGCATAAAAGGATTTACCAACTACCCTTAAGGTAAGTAATATGATCCCTAAACCTTAAGGCATGATTCAAGGCAAGAAGTACGACTTCTTACGTTAAGCATCAAGATATGATCTTGATGATTATTTATATGCATATTTTAGATCAAGCGATCCTATATATAAGATAAAGATATGATCATGATGCATATTAGATAGATTAATATGTAATCTTTTAGCTTCCGCATTGATAATAGTTATCAAATTTTAAAAATATGCATGCCTCAGAGTATATTTCTCCCTACAAATGGTATCAGAGCCATGGTTTTGATATTGATCTAATCTATTGCATGTAATTAATGTTCTTATTAATTGTATAATTATGGCTAAAACTGATCACAAGGTCATATGGTCACAGATGGATTAAAAATTCAAATTACCCATTCAATGAGGTATTCTGTGATATATTGTCGTGCGATTGTTTTATCATCGATGCTTAGTCTAAAGAAAATTTAAATTGAGCTTTGGCATCAAAATATAGATTACACTCACTCTCAAAAATGTTTTATATTGATGTTTTATAAAAGCATGATATTTGCATGTTTAGTATAAAAACATAGATATAAGATATGATGGCTTGTAGTCTATATTATGCAACATATAAATATTTATGAGAGTTTTATTTAAATATCAAATATTAATTCATAATCTTTTTAGATATGATCTAAATATAGGAATTATGAGTAGTAACATAATGCAAGTGATGCTTGATTGAAATATATGACATGTAAACATGAAATATATTTAATCTTTTGGGTTAGCTAAATCGAGTCCATAAAGGGTTAGATCCTAAGGTTTAAATCAACTGGACTAAAAGAGTATTTGATCAAATCTAAATTAATTAGATTAGGTAAGAATTAGGGGTGGCAATCGTGTCGTGTTGTATCGTGTTCGGGTCGTGTCATATTTTGATCGGGTTGAAAACACATCAACCCAAACACGACCTGTGAGTTAAACGGGTTAGGTAATTTGGACATGAACACGACCTGACTCAAAACACGATTAACCTGACACAACATGTGACCCGAGAGGGCGGAAGAAATAAAACCTGCATGAGATTTTATAATGGGAAATGAGCCGGCGAAAGGAGGGTAGAGTCAAAGAGAGCGGTGGTGCGAGTAAAAATTATCGTCATTTAAACTCTCTAAAATGTCATTAGACAGTCATTATTAGTATTTTATCATTTATAACATAATTGCTTAAGAGTGAAGGAAGTTTCTCGGGAAAAAGAGTAACAGCAGTTGCTTTTATTTTTTGCTTTCTTTTCATTAGAGGGGATTGTGATATTTGGACTCAACCGTCACAAAAGTTGCTCCCAAGACTTAGATTAGGTCAAATTGGTTGCATTGCTTGTTTGATCAATCTAATCAGATTAAAATATATAATTCATATAATCTAAATTTTAACTATTTAACCAGCTTCGTTTGGTGGAACCGTCAGCTTCGTTTGTTTGATCTAGAGGCCTCGGGTAGCGGTGATGGACGGATCATGGCGGCGTACGTGCGGGCGAAGCGGGTGGCGGGTTCGGGTCAAAATAGGTCAGACGGGTTCATGTCAACCCAATTAAATACACGGTCAATTTAGGTCAATTCGGGTTAAGCGGTTGAACCCGAACATGACCCATTTAAATTTCGTGTTGGCGGGTCGTTTCATACACGGGTTTGTACTAAAAATAGTCAACCCAAACCATTTAATTCATGTCGTGTTCGTATCGAGTTATCGTGTCGTGTCAAAAATTGCCACCCTATTAAGAATGCTCTAAATCAAACAATAGTTGTAGTGATCATGTCCTTCTCTTTGATTAAACCAAATGGAAGTAGATTAGGCTCCGTGGTTGAGCATGATTCTCTTAGATGGTCAAATCAAAATTGGTAACCATATGATGTTAAGGTGAGTTGGCAAGTTGCTCTAGGATCAACGATCGAATAGTTTTTAATTGGGAGCTACTCGTATTGATGCGTCTTTAACGAGTTAATGGCATATCCCTCCCATCGATCTCACTCACTTGGTCAATATGGTGAACCATTTATGATTCAGATCATTTACCTAATTCTGGTTGACCCATGCCTGTAAGGAAATCAGTCTGACTGATTTAGGTGCCACTTAACCTGACTTAATCTTGTTTCATTCTACTGATTTCATAGATTCAGTGGGAGAACTTGATTAGTCAATTTATCTTCAGATTATTAAATCCTCTAAAATTATTAGGTCCTTAAAATGAAATAGTTATATGATAACTAGATCATAGCCTCCCATTAAGGTAGGTGATAATGAGTCCGATGTCTTGATAATCATTGGAGGCACTCCATGCCTGGTGCTTGTCAACCATCGGAATTATCATTCATTATATGATAAATCAGCGTAACTATTAAATAGACGGTCAGGTGGGCCGAGCTTCACTCAGGCTTGGTTGTCATTGATAGGTTACACTGATTATATCATTTAATGGTTGGACCTAACCAAAACTTTTAGTGGAGGCACTCCATGCCTGCTGAGAGCAACATGGGGCAAAACTGAACACTAAGAATTATTTTGGAAACAATTGGTTTTGAACCTACTCTTAGATGCATATGGGTTGGCCAAGCTTCACTTGGGCCTGTATGTAGTCTATGTAGATCTTAGTGCCCACTAAAGAATTAAGAATAATTTTTTGAATTGGGGTGTAGAGGCTTCCAATTTGAACAAAATAGTGAGAGAATCTTTAGACTAAAGTCCAAGTCTTTAGACTGAATCAATTTATATACTAATAAACTTAGTTTTTTCTTATGCAGAAAATGGCCACTAATTTATCATTAAGGTCCCTATTGGATAGTGACAAGTTGAATGGTTCAAATTTCAATAGCTGATTTAGAAAACTTAAGATCGTCCTTGAGCATAAGAGGATTCTATATATTCTGAATAATCCTGCACAAAGATACCTGATGCAAACACCCAAAGTTCTGACAAAGACACTTATCAGAAGTGGCTCAATGATAGAACTAGCGTACGTTGCATCATGCTAGCAGCAATGAACGATGAATTCAGTCGTCGATTTGAGAATGCTCAGCCGGAAGAAATCATTCAAGCGTTGAATGAATCTTTCGGCACACCCGACGGCGTTGAAAGGCACAAGACTAGTTGTGCTATTTTTAATGCTCAAATGAGGGATGGATCTCCTGTCACTGATCATGTATTGTATATGATTGAGAAGATAGAACTCCTCAGCAAGCTCGGCTTTCCCCTACATGAGCAGTTGGGAAAAGATGCGATCCTGAATTCCTTGCCTCTATCCTTTCGACCTTTCCTTACTCATTTTCGAATGACAAAGCCTGCAGTCAACTACCACGGTTTGTTGGGGTTGTTACATAACTTTAAGAAGGATAACCAGCTCTCTAAGGGTTTGGTTAATGTGGTTGAAGGATCTAAGGTAGTGCGTCAACCCTTTGGGAAAGGGAAGAAAAAAAAAATAAGAAAAAGGTGCAACATGCTAGGACATCTATAAGTGATCAGATGCAGAGAAGAAAGTTGATAAAAGTCAAGCTGAATGCTTTCATTGCAAGATGCAAGGGCACTGGAAGAGGAACTGTCCTATTTACATTGCCACACTTGATCCAAACAGGCCAAAGAAGAAAAAGGGGCAAGATGTTGCTCAACAAGGTATTTATATGATAACACCTTGTAATTTTTCTGTATATGATAATCAGACCTGGGTATTGGATACCGGGAGTCCTTTTAATATTTGTAATTCATTGCAGGGACTACATATCACTAGAAGATTTGAGGACAATGAAAGATTCCTTAATGTCGGCGATGGAAGATTAGTTCCAGTACTGGCATTAGGAGTTCTTGAAATAGTTTTCAATAGAAATGTCATTATACTAAATGATTGTCATTTTTGCCCAACGTTCTTGTTGAACGTAATTTCTGTAGGCCTTCTGGCCAAAAGTAATTATGAAATTTCATAAGGATGTTACTTTGAATATCATTATGAATGGAGTCACTGTAATAACTTGGCATTTATCTAATGGCATTTATATATTATCACAACCTGTGAATGTAGTGTACAACTCAAGTAAGCGCCCTAGAACAACTGATGTCACAGACATTTATCTTTGGCACCATTGGCTGGGTCATATCAATAAGAACAGATTAAACATGTTAACTCAGGAGGCATCTTCGAATTGATGATTGTGAATCATTAACTATCTATGAATTCTGTCTTCTTGGTAAAATGACCAAGTCATCTTTTACTAGAAAAGGTGAAAGTGCCAAAGAGCTATTGAGTCTAGTACATACTGATGTATGTGGACCAATGAGCACTTGTGCCAAAGGTGGATATTACTACTTCATTACTTTTATAGACGACCTTTCTAGGTTCGGTTATATCTATCTTATGAGATATAAATCTGAGTTGTTTGAAATATTCAAGCTATATCAGAAAGAAGTAGAAAAACAAATAGAAAATGTATTAAGACCCTTCGATCAGATCGAGGAGACGAATACCTTTCTAATGACTTTGTGACATATTTAAGAGAGAATGGGATTCTCTCCCAATGGACTCCTCCTGGAACACCGCTGCATAACGGTGTGTCGAAAAGAAGGAATCGAACTCTGTTAGACATGGTTCGATCCATAATGGGTTTTGCAAGCTTGCCAATATCATTTTGGGGATATATATTAGAATCAGCTTGTCATATTCTTAATAAGGTTCCAAGTAAGTCTGTTTAAAAACTCCATATGAGATGAGGTATGGACATAAACCGGTTATCACCTATCTGAGAGTCTCGGGGTGTCCGGCTTATGTGAAACATGCAAAATCAAACAAACTTGAACCCAAATCTGATAAATATTTTTTCATCGGCTATCCGAAAGAAACCAAAGGATATTACTTCTACAATACTGAAGAACAAAAGTTGTTCATTAGTAATAGAGCAGTTTTTCTTGAAAAGGAGTTCCTTAGTGAAGGAACAAATAGCTCTAATATTGAACTTGAGGAAGTTCATCAAGTAGAAGGAACAACACAAACCAGTGAACCCTTAGAATCTGAGTTGATTAGATCAAACTCAAAACCCATTTTAGATGCACCATTAAGGCGATCTGGTAGAGTACCACATCAACCGGACAGATACTTGGGTTTCTTGGTCCAGAATGAAGATCCTGTTGAACTCGATGAGAACAACGAGGATCCAATCACCTATATGGATGCTATGCAAAGGACTGACTCTAATAAATGGCTTGAGGCCATGAAATCCGAACTTGATTCCATAAAGGACAATAATGTATGGACATTAGTTGACCCACCCAAAGGGATAAAACCCATAGGGTGTAAGTGGGTTTTCAAGAGGAAAAGGCGCAGACGGAAAGGTTGAGACCTATAAGCACGTCTGGTTGCTAAGGGGTATCGTCAACATTATGGTATTGATTATGACGAAATATTTTCTCCTGTGGCAATGCTGAAATCCATTCGGATTATGCTAGCTATAGCAGCACACTTCGATTATGAGATTTGGTAGATGAATGTTAAAACGCTTTTCTAAATGATGATTTAGAAGAACAGGTGTATATGATACAACCTGAAGGTTTTATATCTGAAGACGAGTCTAAAGTGTGCAGGCTACAGAA
>UESW01002510.1:40427-62005 GCA_900491605.1 Calamus simplicifolius | reverse complement strand
GGCCCCACGCGAGCATTTAAAGCTCGCTTAGAGTTAGAACGCTCTCTGAGCGTTCCGTGATTTAATTTCCGAAAACGCTAGAGCATTTTGCTTTTCCTTCCATTTCAAGAGGAACGGTAACAAAGGCCTAATGGCCAATATATATATATATATATATATATATATATACTAAGGAAAAAAGTAGAAGAGAAGGATTAAAATCCTAAAAGCTTTATCCTCTTATTTTAGATCCTGGTGTTGTAAGAGCTTGGAGTTCTGCATCTCAACAAGCTATTGGTGAAAGGTTCATTTTAATTTTAATTGTTATATTTATATTATTTTCTTTGGGCATCTGAAGTTTCATTGGGTTTGCACCTCCATCCGATTGTGCTCGTGGTAGGAGGATCGGATCGAGCTGGGTCGTTGTACCTTGGGGACAAATCGCCAACAACCCGCACGAGGGGGAAACTTATACTTAGGGCAGTGTCTAACATGCCTTGACCAGCTAGATTCCTTTTATATTTAGTTTATATTTTGAATTAAAATTTTTAGATTAATTTTCTAGCATTTTCTAGAAAAGGATTTTTGCAAAATCAAAAATAATTTTCTAACAGCTAAGGACAAGTTTTCCTATCATTAAAAAGTGCTAGATTTTATTATAAGTAATTAAAAAAATTCTTATTTTGAATCTGTGCAGAAGCCTTAGAGTTTATTTTTAAAAAAAATTAAAACTCAAATTCAAAATTAAATTATTTGAGTTAATTCTTGCTTAGTGATTATATTATTATTGCAAGTAGTTTCTAGATTTAATTCTTTTGAATTTAAATTTAAAATCTAGAAATATCAAAAAATTACTAATTTAAAAATTCAAATTATAAGGCTAAACCTTTAATTTTTTGGTTGTGCAGAAAGAATTAAGCAACCAACTTACTAAAAATGGGTTCTAATGATCTTAGTACAATCAAACCTGAAAAATTTAATGGATCATTTTTTAGGAGGTGGCAAAGCCAAGTGAAATACTGGCTTACCACTTTAGGCCTATTTTCTGCCATAGAATTACCAGATCCCAAATCCAATACTCAATAAGGTTCTTCTAGTATAGTTGATACTTCCTCTTCATCAACATCAAAAACACCCCAAGAAATAGATTTTCATTGTAGACATAGAATTTTAAGTGCTCTATCTGATAATCTTTATGATGTCTACCTTCCTACTAAAACTGCTAAGGAACTATGGGATGCCCTTGAGGCTGAATATGGGATGGTTGATGCTGGTCTAGATCGATTCACCATCTCAAAATTTCGAAAGTACATAATGGTAGATTCCAAACCTATTAATATTCAAATTCATGAATTTCAAATTTTCTTAGAAAGTCTGAGTTGACTGGCTATAGTTTTTCTAAAAACTATTATGTCCAAGCCTTAGCAGATGCCCTTCCACCATCTTGGTCATCCTTTACTCGAAAGCTAAGCCATAAACAAGGTAGCTTGACCCTAACAAAAGTGATTAACTCTATTAGGATTGAAGAAGAACACCTGCTTAAGCTCAATCAAAATCAAAAGACCGATCTTAGACCTAAAATTTATCTGACTGAGTCAAATCCAACTCCAAATCAATTCAAACCCAAGGGAAAGAATTTTACGAAGAAGAAATTTCAATCTAGATCCAACCAATCATACAAACATCCTCAGAATCGATCAAATCAGAACCGACCGAATCAAAAGTTAAAAAATTATAAAGGCACATTCTGTTTTGTGTGCGGAAGGACAAATCATGTGGCGAAGGACTTCTATCACTGAAAGACTGAACCATTGAGAAAATTATCTAAACCACAAGTTAATGTGGTTGAGAGTGATGCTGAGCCTTCTTTCAGGAATCAAGTGGAGGAGGTGTGACACTTGGGAATAATTCTTTAGCACAAGTGCTTGGGAAAGGTCAAGTGGATCTAAAGATGACATCTGGGAAGATCCTGGTCCTTCACGAAGTACTGTTAGTTCCTAGTGTTAGAAGAAATTTGATTAGTGGATCTCTCCTTATATCTAGAGAATATATAATTGTTCTAGAGTCAAATAAAGTTGTAATTACTCGTAATAATGAGTTTGTTGGTAAAGGCTTTGTTTGTGAAGGTCTTTTCAAATTAAATGTATCCTCTAAGTTATCTAATAAAAGTCCTCTTCTTTTTAATGTTGAATCTTCAAATGTTTGGCATAGTAGACTTGGTCATGTGAATTTTGATCGTTTTTATTACATGACAAATCTTAATCTAATTCTAAAGTTCATATTGATAAAAAGTTCAAATGTGAGATTTGTATTCAAGCCAAAATGCCAAGAAAACCTTTTAAATCAGTAAATAGGAGTTGAATACTTCTTGAATTAGTCCATAGAGACGTATGTGACTCTACCAAGTTTCTACACGGGAAGGAAGTCGTTACTTTGTAACATTCATAGATGACTTCTCTCGATATTGTCACATATATTTGATAAAATCTAAGGATGAAGTATTAAATAGGTTTAAGATTTATAAGGTAGAAGCTGAAACTCAAACTGAGAAGAAGCTTAAGAAATTTAGGTCAGACCGCGGTGGTGAATATACATCAAATGAAATGACTCTATTTTGTCAAGAATATAGGATTAATAAGTTCAGGTGTACCCGAGAACTTATGGGGGGAAGCTCTTTTAGCTGTCTGTTATATTTTAAATAGGATACCTTTTAAGCATAGTCCTAAAACACCTTTTGAGCTTTGGAAAGGTAGAACACCCATGCTATATTATCTTAAAGTATGGGGATGCTTAGTAAAGGTAGGAATATCTGAATCCAAGAAAAGAAAAATAGGACCTAAAACCGTAGATGCTATCTTTATAGGTTATTCCTTAGATAGCAGTACAAATAGGTTCCTAGTGATAAACTCTGATATAAGTGGCATCTCAAATAATACGCTTATCAAATCAAGAGATTCTACTTATTTTGAAAATGTTTTTCCTTTCAAGAACTAAGTACCAAATCAACTCTCTTCTAATCTTTTCTTAGTTCATGATTCTTTTGAAGCTGGGTCCTCTAATGAGTCAAAGAAAAGGAAAAATCTAATTCTGAAGGTGGACCTTCTGAACTTAGAAAAAGTTCAAGGATAAGAAAGAAAAAGACCTTGGTGAAGGTTTCTTTACTTTCTTAGTCGAAGGTGAACCTTCTTTTTTTCAGAGGCGATGTCTTCACCTGATGCTTCTTTTTGGAAGGAAGCTATTCTTTCTGAATTTAATTCAATCTTACAAAATGAAACTAGAATTTTTTTTGATTTACCCCTTGGAAGCAAACCTTTAGGGTGTAAGTGGGTATTTAAGAAGAAATTTAGACCTGATGGTTCAATAGAAAAGTATAAGGCTAGATTAGTAACCAAAGGGTATAACCAAAAGAAAGGGTTAGATTTCTTTGATACATATTCTCCTGTAGCTAGAATAATAACCCTTAGATCACTTCTTGCTATTGCTTCCATTCATAAGTTAATCATTCATCAAATGGATGTGAAGACTGTATTCCTAAATGGAGATCTTGAGGAGGAGATCTATATGGAACAGCCTGAAGGTTTTATTATAAAGGGACAAGAAGACAAGGTTTGTAAACTTATCAAGTCCCTTTATGGTCTTAAACAGGCTCCTAAACAATGGCATGAGAAATTTGATCAAATTATTCTATCTTTTGGATTTCAAATCAATAATCATGATAAGTGTGTGTATTCTAAAATCATCGACAATGATTGTGTAATCCTTTGCTTATATGTAGATGATATTTTAATTTTTGGAACATCTCTTGAAATTATTTCAAGTGTTAAATCTTTTCTCTCTCTAAGTTTGATATGAAAGATTTAGGTGAGTGGATGTAATCCTAGGGATGAAGTTTATCAAGTCCCATGAAGGGATAGCTCGATCTCTTTCTCATTCTATAGAAAAAATGATCAAGAAGTTTGATTATTTCAATCTTAAATCAATATCTACTCCTTTTGATCCTAGCTTTCACCTAAAGAAAATTTTAGGTGACCCAATTAATCAATTAAAGTATTCTCAAATTATAGGATCTCTCTTGTATGTAGCAAACAGGACAAGACCTGATATTGCCTATGCTATAGGATGGCTTAGTAGATATAATCAAAATCCTGATCAATCTCATTGGGTAGCCTTAGAAAGAGTGTTCCGATATTTAAAGGGAACACTTAATCTCTCTTTGATGTTCACTGAATACCCTGAGGTGGTTGAGGGTTACAGTGATGCTAATTGGGTCACTGATTCTTATGATTTAAAATCAACCATTGGATATCTCTTTCTTCTTAACGGTGCTGCTATTGCTTGGGGATCCACTAGGCAAACTATTATTTCTAGAAGCACCATGGAGGTCGAGTTGATAGCTCTGGATATCACCTATAATGAGGCAGAGTGGATAAAAAATCTAATATCAGAGCTACCTTTGGTACCTAAGCTAGTTCCAGCTATATCAATCCATTGTGATAATAAGGTCGCAATTGAACTGACAAATCAAAAGAGTACCAATAAAAAGATGAATCGCCCTATACGGATTCGTCATAAGTCTATAAGACAACATAAGAAAAATGATGTTATCTCTTTGGAATTTGTCAAATCTGAGAAGAATTTGGCAGATCAATTAACCAAGGGATTATCTAGGAGTGGAGTCCTAGATTCATCGAGGGGGATGGGGCTTAAGCCCATTATTTGGTCACCAACAGTAGATACCCAACCTCTGTGATTGGAGATCCCATGAATGAGGTTCAATGTGGTAGAAACGAAGATGATTGAGTGATCGTGTTAGAGCACAAATTTTGAAAAAAAAAATTTCAACACATCCCTATGATGAGTGCTCTTATAAAGTGACAAAGTAAATGGATCCGAGGTAGGTTATCTGCAGGGTATTAGTCACAAATACCCTTGGAGGATTCACCTATATGAGAATTGTCATATTAGGTCGTGACTAAAGGTTTGGGCTAACCTTAAGAAATTCTCATGAAAAATCAAGGTACTAAGCGCAAAGCCTTTAATATGCACTGATCGCTTAAACCCAATTGATTCATGCTGTGTGTGATTAGTAGAAGTCTGAGTCAAGGACTTAGTTCAAGGTCTAATCCATTCATTCATATGTATACAATCAACACTAAGTGAGGTTTAAGTCCACAGGACACCTCACCTATTGCGCAGTATATGATGCCCTAAAATTTTTAGTATATTAATTTTATTATTAATTTATTTTATTTTATTTTAAAAACTTTTGTGGGGGATCGTTGACTTTTTGCTGTTTAAAAGAAAAAGTTTATTAAAAAAAAGGGGAAAGCAATAAAGGCCCCACGCGAGCATTTAAAGCTCGCTTGGAGTTAGAACGCTCGCTGGCGAGCGTTCGTGGAATGCTCGCCAACGAGCATTCGGTGATTTAATTTATGAAAACGCTCGAGCATTCCGCTTTTCCTTCCGTTCCGGGAGGAACGGTAACAGAGGCCTAATGGCCAAAAATATTATATATATATATAGACTAAGGGAAAAAAGTAGAAGAGAAGGATTAAAATCCTAAAAGCTTTATCCTCTTATTTTAGATCCTGGTGTTGTAAGAGCTTGGAGTTCTGCATCTCAACAAGCTACTGGTGAAAGGTTCATTTTAATTTTAATTGTTATATTTATATTATTTTCTGTGGGCATCTGAAGTTTCATTGGGTTTTCACCTTCACCCGATCGTGCTCGTGGTAGGAGGATTGGATCGAGCCGGGTCGTTGTACCTTAAGGATAAATCGCCAACAACCCGCACGAGGGGGTGAAAACTTGTCCTTAGGGCAGTGTCTAACACGCCTCAACCAACTAGATTCCTTTTATATTTAGTTTATATTTTGAATTAAAATTTTTAGATTAATTTTCTAGTATTTTCTAGAAAAGGATTTTTGCAAAATCAAAAACAATTTTCTAACACCTATAGGCATACTAGTTATGCTAATGGTCTTGGGTTTTATGCCATCGGACATGCGGAATATTGCCTCCTCTTACTTGTAAAGGGTTGAAAAATTTTCAGTTCACATGAGGCAGAGCTTCTAGTTTTCCTTCTTTTCTTGTTGGTGCTTACGAATTATTCTCGGCAGTCTCTTCCTAGATTTGTAATTAAACCTTTTAGTTACAAATGGTTGTTGTCAGTCTTAAGAAATGAAGAGTGTGATCAGTTTGTTGCATTTCAGTGCTTGATTTTAATTCATTTATTCATTTATTTTTCTCACGTGCTACCAATTTCATATAAGGTTAACAAAGAGACTTGATGAACGATTGGAACCAGTCTACCAGCTGTAAGGTAAAACTAGAGAGAAGTGTAGGTAATTTAAACGGTGGAGATGAACTGAGTGAGCTGTAAAAAAAAAAAAAAAATGGTGCCTGTAGATCGAGATCATGTCCCTGATAGGATGGAGCTTTTGAAGACGTACAACTTGTTTAAGATGAGAAACTGTACATTCTTTTCCTTGGTGCCATATCTGCTATACATAATCTGAAGTACAGACTGGTTGATATGAAAACTTATTTTCTCAGATAAAATAACAAATTGAAAATATAAAGCTCTGGTTGGCGCCAATATTTCATGCAAATTTCTCCTTATTGCCTTGAACTGAGCTTTTTTGTTTCATGATGTGGTTACTGTCAGCATCTCAACCTCTTCATTTCTCATACACCTTCCCAATTCTGTTTCTTGGATGAATCTAGTCTGTGATAGGGACTGGTGGTCTGGTGACTTCATCGCCTGAATGGTAGAGGCGTTGCTTGTTAGCTCTTGTTGTTGTTTTTTTTATTTCTTCATTCTTTAATGTGTTTTTCTATATGCACGTATAGTTTCAATCTAAGGTAGAACCAACCATTTCGAGTTAAAAATTGTATTCCAGTCCAGATATATTTGTTGGCTTATTGATCACACTGTTATAAGAACTCATCTTGCTCCATTAATTATGATACATGGCAGCTCCTATTAATTTTAAATTTTCAAATATTACTGGCATGTAGGGTGTGCAGCATTTGTTTTTCATACAACTTATGTAAGGAGGTTATCATATAAAATTTCAAGTTCCATTTTATTATTTCATTTTATTATCACGAGGAAAAAGAACAAACACAAGCAGCCAGCTGAATTCTTATTGTTTGATTGAATGAATCCAAATGCGATTTATGGGTTTGCATGAAGAATGAATGAGATTCAAGATCGGTATCATCATATGGTCCCTTCAGAATCAACAAAATTAAACTATTATCAAAGAGCTTGCTGAAAGCACAACCTCAACACCCTCTGAGTAAAGAAAATTACAGATCTTCCTTTGTCCAAGAAATTATATTATGCTTCACTTACATTCCAATGCAGATGCTTAAATTCTTGAGAGCATGACTGTTGGCTTTCCTTTTAAGAGGTCCACAAAACCAGTAATTGTCCTCATATAATACCCATCAGGGATCCACTAACCACCTGTTCCTCAGTTGCTCAGCAACTAGAGAGCTATGGCAGAAAATTCTGCAGGGTTTGAACATTAATGAAATCCCCAACTCAGTATCTCTTTCGACAACTTAAGAGTAAAAGGAACATTTCCAAGTCTTTGAGGGCAGCCCAGGATCATTTAGTTATTGCTTGTTGTTGAGCCATCTGAAAAGAAATCACTCGATTTTCTTGCTGAAACATCAACTTCTGCTCTATTGAATCATCGTATCCAACCTTTCGAACTCTCAAATGTTGGAAATCTTCAGAAGGGTCTAAGACCGTAGAATTGTAATGCAACTGCTTTGATTCATTGAATATTTTTAGGCGGGTACTTCCCTTCCATTCACTCAGAGAGAGAGAGAGAGAGAGAGAGAGATTGCAAGGAACAGTTCCAGCCATATATCAAAACACCATTAGAGGGGAAACCTCATCAAGGGAATACCATTTATGATATCAGGACAGGAAGGGAAGGGGAAAAATTACTGCATGATCATCAGAATTTCATTAAAAGCAGAACTAGTAATAGTAGAGAAACAAAGCAACAAATCTACATCCATTTTGGATCCCTTCAGTTTCAATGATCCAAGATAAATATAACTAAGGAATGATAATAAGAAGCAAAAACAATGAGAAATGTATCACCCCGTAATCAAACAAAATCTGTCAAAGCTGAACACGATCCATTCTCCCAGAGAAATCTCCTAAATGGATTAACAACACATTTTAATGATATTATGATTACTAAGACAATTTTTGGACAACATGATTAATATGATTGAGACCACATAGGGTTGTTTTGAGCTGAAACATAACACGAAGTTAGAATACAATTTCAGACTAGATTATTAAGACAACCCACGGACAACTCACATCTTTAACTTGTCAAATAAAACCCTCAAGGAAATGTATATATGCTACTCTTGACCCAGGATCAAAAGTTAAATTTAAACCAAATGCTGTCCAGGGAATCAGAAACATGGCAGGTGCCGCTCGCTACAAGCTCTCTCTTCTGGCTCCTTTCATCCACCGCCCCATTGCTGAGCCTTCTTGTTGCTACCACTAGCTCCCCCCTCAGCCTCTGAGGTAGCAATTGTCCACTTGATGCCAAGGCCTCCCTGTACAGTGGCAGGTACGCTATGGCAATCAGGAGTGGTGAAGGCAGCTCTCTCAGCAAAATTGCCGACCTGCCTCTCTTGAGAATCCTCATCAAGTTCACATAATGTTCCTCCCCAGCTCTCATCCCCTTGATGAATGCTGCCACCGACCAATGTTCAAGTAAAAAGGCCCTCATCTCAGGCGTGATGGTCCCCTCATTTGATGTTGCAATCATGTTGGCAAAAGCATATGTCGCATTAGGGTCACTGAGAAAATCAGAACTAAGAAGAAAGTTAACGCCTTTCAGGGATTCAGGTCTCTCCTCCCCCACGGCCTTCAGGATCTCAAAGCCGAAAAGGTTGAGTGTTTGTTGGGGAATATGTTTGAGGAGATGGGCAATGATGGCAACTTGGCTGCTGGATGTGGCACCAGTGAGGGCATGACAGAGCTCCATATCAGAACATCCTCGGTTGACAAACCACTGGACAACTGCCATTGCAGCCCTCCCTTGCAGCAGTCATCAGGGGCCCAAAGAAATATGTTGCATGCCCCTCCATAACAAGACATTCCATGGTGTCGATGTTAGAGTATTTGGAGGCAAGAGAGAGGGCAAGATTGACATTCATATGCAGACCTTTAGCTTGAGCCATCTGTAATAGCAGTAAACTCAAAAGTAAGATGTTGAAATTATTTTTTAAAAAAATAAAAAGTTATTTTCTGAATGTCATTGCTATTGTTTGCAGTCACTCATGTCTAGTGATTTTGCATTTTTTTCATCTCATTAAGAGAACCAATAATACCCTTAAATTGCTGTCTATGTGTGCTTGTGTGTTCATGTGTATGCTAGAGCTGCAAAACCTATGGTAACTTTTCAAAAGGAAGATTACACTGTTTATTATGATCTACAACATCTAAACTCCCCAAAAGCAAACATCAGAAATTTTGAAGGTCCTTATCAGTCAAGGTGGACACAAAATGGACAATTTTAATGGTATATGCTACTATATATTGATTTGATTATAATTTAAAACTCTAAACCAATCCAATTTTGAAGTTGTGTTTCAAGATGTGTAGATCATGATCAATGACTTGAATTATTAAACTATAACAATTTTGATGTAGCCTAGACAGCTAATTAAATTATAACTGCCCATTTTGTGTCCATCTGATATGTGGGCAAGAAATTTTCAAAACACTCAATATATGTATGAATGTAGAGAGGGAGAAAGAACTGATCCATTAAGGTGAGACAGGGCAACTACCCCACGAAAAGAGGATTCTAGCAAGCATGAACCATGCTGCTCCTTTTATGAAGAACGTTGTCATAAGTAGAGATGCTTGCCCACTATAATAAGGGGAAAGGTTTGCAGTCCCAGTACTAATCCAACATCAGTAACATGTTGGTACAGCGCCGATATATCCGATATGGAGGATCAGTTTGACACACCAATACTTAATTCACCCGTTGTACCGATTGTCGATTTGGTATCTGCGGTGTATGGGATGATATATAGTGTGCTACAAACCTTGTTAAGGAGTTTGTTATTTGGAGAGAGTTTTTTGTGGGTTTTCTACAAAAATAACTATTGTTAGATGTTCAGAATAAGACCCCCCTGCAAGTATTGTTTGATGGGTCAGAATGATATTGCTTTTTTATTTTCATAGAACACAGTAGTACAGAGGTCTAATGTTTAAAGAGCAAAATGGAATTATTACATATAACATGCATCAATGAAAGTTTAAATATGCTATATTTAGCTAGTGAAAAGCTCTGTTGTTTGATAAGACTTATTAACCAGCTACTGCTAAGAGAAACAAGAGGCTAGCACAAAAGGATGAGCAGATCTTTTGCTAAATGGTTGAGTAAAGTATTAGGGGCTGTTAGGGTAGATCTTTCGATACTATTCTACCAGTTGTGTCTCAATATAGGTACTGAAATCAGTACTTCCTTGATAGAGCTAGTGTCCTGAAATGCAACAAAGTATACATGAATAAAGAATCTAAACCATCTATATTGATCTAGGCATATTAAAGTATATGTAAACTAAATTTCAACCATTTAACATGTCCTGAACCTGTAAAGCAAATAATAACATTATATTGCATTTTCAATCTATCCATTTTGTGACAACATGATGCACAAGCAAGGTATTTCTAGAATAAATGCTTATTGGTTCGTACTTAATTTAGAATAAGTACATCACATTCAATGGCTTGAATTTCATTTAAGAACCCCGATCTTCAAATTTCACCTAACTGAATCTGAGGCTAAATTTGGTTCTAGGAGGTCATAAAGTTAAGGCTAGCTTAAATCCATGAACAATTATATATATATATATATATAAGAAAGGACATTTTCACGGATTATGAGATTAGGAAGTAAGCATAGAGAAGGAGGGGTCAGGTATGTAAACCTAGTAAATAGAAAGACATGGGGTGGGCCTCATGTTTTTGCAATGTTTCTTTGTTTTTTTACTTCTCTTAATAGTAATGATCAACATTTTAGTTCTTCAAAATCAAAATTAAAAAAAAAAATCTTCTAGATGTTAATAAATAAAATTTTGCAATCATGCATATCAATGGACTCTAATCAAATAATGCTAACATTGAGACCTCTTGACCCTTTAGTTTTATTTTGAGTCAAAAAAGGTTTCTGGAAAATGAAGGGAGATGTACCTTTGGGGAGGATCCTAATCAATCTATTAGAAAACCTAATATCATGACTTGACAAAGATAGGAACATCGGAAACATTAAAAAATCTAATTTAGCCCCAATAAGACCTAAATCAACTTGTCCTTAGTCTAAGCCTGAAAACTCTCATAATATCTAGCCAGCTAGGGTCCCAATTGAACTATACCATTTCTACCTTATTTGAGTTTTACAGCACTGGTTAACCCTCTTCTATCCATCAGGACTGCCTATCATTGGCCATTTTTAACATAGCAACAACCTTATGCAAACTAGTTGCAAAAATTCTGAGATACCCTATTAATATACATAAATCTAGCCCTACAACCCTACCATAATATGAACTTTTTCAGTCTACCTTGTTTCATTTATGGAGTTTAGTTGATCCATTAGCCCATCTAAGTTCTCTTTCTCAATACAATAACATGATCATGCATCAAAAAGTTGGTTTTCACAATCATGGACCTATCATCTCATCCAGTAACACCTTTCACATCATTTGACATTCTGTGGTCAAACCTCAAATAATTTGATGCCATCCTAACAACCTTGTCTTCTCTCAAAAATAAAATCTCATACATGCATTGTCAACAACATGAGTTTTGTTTTTGCCTCCCAAACCATTTAATGTTCCCCTCACAAACCCCATATCTTCATATGTGTGTGCTTGCATAGATACATGCATTCTGCAATACAGTACAATCCTCCCTAACACCCTCACAAACCAGAAATGAGATCTGTAGTCACTGTAAAGTCCTTGCACTTAGGAAAATTCTAGAAATTGATCTCAACCTATTTATCCCCAAATCGAGGCCAACACCACACCATGTCCCCCTCCCCTGCAGAAAAAGGCCCTATCAATTTTCTATACATCCATAATTACAATTCCCTTCTTCTCCATACTTTACCAATTCACCCAGTCTTGTCAGATTTTAAAACTATTAGTCCTTCTTTTAGAGAGAAAAATCAATTGATAAAGGGAGCTATATTCAAGCTTGAAATGGGGAGAAGGTTTCATAAGCCTTTGGATAAAAATTTCCTCCCAAGCTAAGGAAGTCTCTCTATAAACATCGGCAAGGTTTTGTGCCATCACCGACCAGTATTAATTTCTTATATTTACTTTCTTTTATAAAGTGTTTGCTAGTTGGTTAATCATTTACTTGTTTAGCCATCTGATGATAAGTAAAGCTTCAAAAAGCTAAAGGATCTCCTTGAGTCCTTTGCTATGAGGTTCAGTCCAGTTAAAGAGAACAATCATTTCATTATTCTATGGGTAACTCCAATTTGCATTCTTTTCATTTTCCATTTTAAGTTGTACTGTTCATAATGCAGACCAAAAAAGGTCTATGAAAATAAACTGAATGCAATGGCAATTAGCATATTATGATGCACGTGCAATAAGTTTAAAAAGGATGGGTGAGGCATAGAAACATTAGAAGAATTTTAGGAGCAGCAAAGATTAAGAAAATTTTGATCAAGAATCATTCGAGACAGTACAGGCATGAACAACTATATTTTGAGGCAGGGTTTTAGGTTTTGATAGAATGTCCCGTGGGATGTCGGGACATGTTACTTTCCAAAGTATTAGGATGTAACCATTCTATCATCGTCTCAGTATTCCAATCCGTCTATCTTGAAACACCCTTTGTCTTAAGTGTTGGGACGAAATGAGATGGCAATGCATCCCATTTCAGGAAAAAACCACGACTTTCCCATCCCATATGATTTAAAACTTTGTTTAGAGGACGGAGGCTTTAGTTTAGAGGGGTACACAAGAGAGGGGTGAAGATTTAAATTAAATGGATGGAAGTTATGAAGCAGAATGTGACAAGACTTGAAATAAAGTCAAAGAAAGCCTTGAATAGGAAAGCTTCATGATCGAATCTTCATAAACCTAGACCAAAATAGTAGGGAAAAACTTTGAATGGTTAACAATGGAACCAAATGCTTATTCAATAGGACTGACCTCCTTGGATAAATAGATGGATAGTTGTTATTCATATTTTGCAGTTCATGTTTGTGATGCTACATAGTTTTTTTCTAGTTATAGATCATTGCATCTTTGATGGTTCCATCATGAGCTTTCTCACTCTTCACTCAAATCTCTTTGTTATTTTCTTTTATCTGTGCCCTGCAATTTCAATTTCGAATGCCTACAATGTAAGCTTTCACCATCAAGGATAGGTTGTCAAATTGACAGTAGAGACTCAACATATGCTGGGGTGAGTTGTGGATGGTTTCCCTTCATTTTCATACCTAAAGGTCTCTATAGCTTAGTTGAAATTGTTGCACTTGTTTGCTTCATTTTATCAATGCCTGTTTTCTTTTAAAAAATAGGTGGTGACTTTCTTCCACCCCCAAATTTTGCTTAAAATCAGAGATGATGTGAATTGCTAAATATAAGTGCTAGGCACCACCGAAGATAAATTACCATATAAGACAATCACTCACCACTTTTTCCCATGTCGTACCATCGACTAGGATAATTCTTTATAGAATAGGTAACATCAAAAACTTGTGCTCGTCTAAAGAGTCATGTCCATTGCATAGAAGCAAGCTATGGTTTCAATATTATTTAAAATCTGACAAGAAATTTCCATAATTATCTGCACTGCTATTACCTTATAACAAAAAGTAAAGGATAATTAGAGCTTGCCATAGGATATCATTACCTGCAATAAAATGCTTACAAGTCCTGTGCTCCCATATCGTGCAGCTTTCATAAAGCATTGGTGGACAATTTCTGTCCCCCCCTCGACCAAGAAACCCAAAAACTCTAGTATTGCATTTCTTCCACTCCGGATGACCAGCCATGCTTAAATGTGTTAGAGAGGAGAGCAAGTGAAAAGCAGGCTGTATCAAAGGCCGTACTTAAGTCCTGCCCCATAAGCTTTTCTCTAGCAATATTCAAAAAGGTATTGAAAGCTGACAAATGAAGTTGGGTTTCAAAGATTGAATTACGGATACCCTTATCGCCATCTCCTTTAGCATGGCGGTGGGACTCAATCAGATTAATAGCCCATGAAATGAACTTTTGGATATCAGCGCTTAACTTGGCCTTCATATGCGGAGAGCCTTCACATGCTTGGAGGTGTTTATTAACCCTGTAGGAAATTAACAAAGAAAACAAATTGATTATCCATGAACATTAACCTCCATAGCTGTTATTTTATAAATATCCCATCATAGAAAATTGAGAACAACACTTCAAATTTGGTAGCAAAAATCAAAGTTTCATTTCCACCAAGGAATTTGAATGAGATCTCCACAAAATTAAATACATCCTAAATAACCCTTGACAACAAATTTTATGGCATGCATGTACAGGAATCCAAATGATGAGACTTCACAATCACTGGACATCAAATATTGAAATAGTTATCAAAATAGTAAGATTTTACCTCTCCATCATGCCAGTTTTTGTATCCGAAAAGCTCACCGTGCAATTTAGAGTAGCCAAAACACACGAGGCAAGGAAGGATGTCCGACAAGTCACCTTTGTGAGATCATGCGCTCCATTTGAGACAATTTTTTCTATCAATTGAATACATCTATCTAAATCTTGGCGAGTGCACAAAAACCAAATGCTATCTACCACCATACAAAGCCCATTAAGGTATTGTAGATCGGTTGACAAAATCAAGCTCTCAGCATGCTCCCAATCATGAAAGTCTAATGCCCTTTGAAACCTCCAGTATAACCCCACCATCTTCCTATGCTTCCTTCTCTTAAGTTCCTCATCCTTCCAAGAATCCTCAAATTCCTCTACCATGGATGATTTCCTTGACAAAAGGCTCTTCGTTTACGGGTGCAATCCATAGAACATCGACTACCTTTGCTCAAGAATGCTTCTCCTCAAGAAAAATATATAGCTTTCTTCTCCTTTCTTTAGCATAAGAGATCAATTTGTCATCTAGACATCGTATCTCTATTTATATTACTTTTCGTCTTTGAGAACTTAGAACCATTTGATGGTTTTCCTTCACAGTTCATCAACCAACATCCGTCAAACATCCATTCTCTAACCCTACAAACCACTACGTTCCATTAAATTTCAATCCATTTGACGAAAGCAATATTTTGATCCTTTCCATATTAGGAAGCATGATATTAATGCTATTAAACAAATAGATAAAAGAAAATCTCTTGAATATTTTGAATTAAATGAAAGTAAATGTCAACCAAACAATCCTAGAAAATTCTAGGGGAAATTAATGCCACACCGGCTTAATTATCATTTTATATTCATAATCTTTTAAGCAGCATTTTTTATTCCCATCCTTTTGTTACAATTGCCATTTACTTTTAATTCTTAGCTCATTTAAATGAGTATGGGACAAATCCTGCAAACAAAAAGTTGATATTGCAAGAGTTATTTTCTATGGTTCCATAATAAATTATGTTTTTTACTTTTGTTTCAATTGCCATTTACTTTAATTCTTAGCCCATTTGAATGAGAATGGGACAAATCATGTGTACAAAAAGTTGATATTGCAAGAGTTATTTTCTATGCTTCCAGAGAAATAAATTACGTTTTTAATTTACTTTTGTTTCAATTGCCTTTTACTTTTAATTCTTAGCCCATTTAAATGAGAATGGGACAAATCATGCGTACAAAAAAGTTGATATTGTAAGAGTTATTTTCTATGCTTCCAGAACCCTTGGTTCCTTCCGTCACATGGAAATGCCATCAACGTTGCAAAGAATCTGGACCTAGCAGAAATTGGACTTAAAAAACTAGGAGAGTTCCAATGTAAAAGAACTCCGACAGTCTCATTACTATGGAATCTTGCATACTCCCTTCTCTTCCTTCAATATTCGTCATCCTCTCACCATAGGATCAATCTATTAAGCTCACCATCGAAATCGTATCTTTTTTTCCAATTATTGAATAGGCTTTTCCCTCCAAGGAGCTATTAGTTGATGATGCAATAGAAAATTTTCTTTCTTATTTTCTATTAATAAGATTTGGGCCGTGGATTCCCTAACTATTTCTTAATATTAATAAGATATAGACACATGCAATGCATGCAATTATTTTTTAAAAAAATAATGGATGCTCTTGATTGCATATATCTCTTTACTATTAGGATTAGAAAGGACTTAATCTTTACAAAAATATCCATCACAAGTAAAAAGATAAGGATGAGAATTTTCTTCTTATTTTTCTGACCATGCATATCTTTTAATCTGAGAAGAACTAGGTAAAGCAGCTGAAAACAAAGCTGATGTAAAAATTAAGATTTATCTCCGGTAAGACTTCAGCTTTTTCATGACTATTTTACTTCATGTCTAATTTGGAAACTCTGTAACATTTTTTTTTAACTAGAAGATAAATCGTATCCGAATTACCCAAGGATGGACATCTCAAGTGTAAATAGAAGAAGTATAACTTAGTTACGTAATTTATCAATGAAATTATATGAAACCTAAACTCTACTTTCACTATTTTTTTCACTTTCTAAATTTTCTTTTAAGGAACGGTTCTTTAGTAGGAAAATTTTGTGGAAAAGTTGTTTAACTTTCCTATTGACCAACTTATCCACTTTTTTTTTTAAACTTCGGTAAAAAAAGTCAAAAGAGTGAGTTACATTCTCATGTTATCATTTATATTGGGGGTAATACCAAACTATCCAGAAGATGTCTAAATTGATTTCTTATAGATTAGGTAAAATATTTTTTTATTTTCCTCAAATATCCTTGCACAATCACGATTCTTCCTCATTAATACTACTTGATTCTTCTCGATGTATTTTAGAAGAAAAGATAAGAATATAATGTTTGTGAAAGATTTTATAATTGAAATAGAAATATTTTCTTATAATATAATATATGTTCTATAAAGAGATATAATACCATTATTTAATTAGTAAATAATAACTACAAATTTTTTTTTCATTTAAAAAAAGTTATATATGATTAATGTATATATTAAAAATATGACAAAATATAGTTTAATAAGAGCAAAATTATGCTTTAATTGCAAAAGGATAGTATATAACTAGTATGCAAAATAGGTATGATAGTATAAAGAGTATTATAGGAAGATGAACAGATCTTAGCAACTTTTAAAGAAAAGTTATAATATAAAAAACATGAGTAATGAATTCCAGAGTTATTTTTTAATGTACAAAAGAACATGAGTAAATTATTTTCCCATCTAGGCGTTACTAAGGTAATACTTACTAGAGAAAATGCGAATTCCAAAGCAATTTCAATACCTTCAAAGAACGAGACCTAAGAGATTTAAGTTAAGCAAGTTAGAGAAATTTCTTCCTTCCCAATTGGATCAACATGAGGTTGATAGCTTGGGGTTATTTGACTATAATCCAAATTGTAATAGCAATGTTTATCTAATCCAGGTCTGTTATACCAATCCGTACCGACTCATTGCACCATATTGATAAAGTACTAGTATGGTATCAAAGTTCAATTCAAAATGAACCAAATCAATTCGAATCGAGTGGAACCATCTTATACCATTTGATACTATACCATTTGATACAAATCAATCTTCTAGTATCAAATGAAATTATGCTTAAGAGTAAAAATGTTTTGGTATCCTATCTTGATATAAATATGCATTGTACTGTATCAAACTGATGATCGATTTTGGAGACCTTGGTCCAATCCAATCAAAGTATAATGCCCACAATTATCGTGGCACTACCAAACTGGTAAGCTGGAGGAGGATGTTCCGTCGCCTCTCCGCTCATCGTTCAAGCAATCGCCTAGAGGGCCGGGCGATTAAAACCTCTCCTTTTTATTCTTTCATTCATTTTCTCTGTGAATCCTGCAACCCATTTGTATCCTCTATTTTTTTTCTCAACCCATCGAAAGCTACCGAACCTCCGCCAGTGTCTCCTCCACTAGACAACTTCGATGGGTAACTATGTTCTCCCCTCCCTGGGTTGAGTCTTAGATCGCCAGACCTTTGGGTCAAGGATGAATCTTAACTCTTGATACCATTTTGATTTGGAAACGGATGGCTTGGTAGCATTTTTTTATGATGCTTTTCCCTCATCTGCGACCCTCTTCTGACAGGTAACCCTGTCTTCTCTCCCCTTGTCATGATCTATCATGGAGAGGAGTGATAAGGGTTGTGTCGCCAGCAATTACCAAAAAAATGTGGAGAGAGAAGTCTCTTTGTTCTATGCATGGACCTTAAAACCCACTATGGTGGCCACAAGCCATCGGGCTCCTTCGCCGATAGGGTGCTTCGACAAGGTGGGAAGAAGTCGGTGGCACAGCTGTGTAGGGCTACTAGACCCCAGCGACCCTCAAACATAATGCCTTGCCCGTGGCATGAGCGCAGCGGCTGGGTGGTGTGCGGCAAGCCGCATATGACGGCAGACCACCACACCAAGGGTGGCAATAGCCACTTGCGAGTGGGTCGTCGGAACTCCGATGACCCTTGAGCAACTTGTTGGGAGCTGTGATAGCCTCCCCGCGTGCGGCTCTCGCGGCCACTTGAGGGTTGAAGCCAGCCATGCCGGATAGTCAAGTTTGGTTGCGGCCGAACAGGGGAGGGCCAACCATGCCACCAAACCACTAGCTTTGGGTAGGTTTCTGAAAATAGGAGAAGAGAAAGAAAAAAAAATGGTTCTGTCTTTGGGTTTAAGTTTAGCCAATTTTAGCCTTGAGTCCAAGATTTTAACCCCAGCTTTGGAGCCCAATCTAATCCTAACCCAACCACTTTGGGTCCAGGACTAGATTTGGGATCAGTCTAGTTTGTGGGTGAGCCCTTTTTGCACTGTCTAACTGATACAAGTTATAATCAAGCCTCAAGTTATAACCAAAACTAGATTTGGTAGATTAGAGTTATTTTGGTCAGCATGCTTTTTAGAAATTAAAATTGTAAATATTATGTTGTAGGTGGCAGCAGCCTAATTAGTTGGATTTAACTTATGATTAGCGAGAAGAGGTAAGTAAGCTAATTATAATTAGTAATTTTATAAATTCTTAAATTATGCAATTTATGAATAATTGCTAAAACCTAATAAATATTGTTAATTATCCGCTATTTACTTTGCAAAATAAATTATGTTGCTTTAATATATGCACTTGAATATTAAATGTTATTGTTTTTAGATTTTAGTTGATTTCTGCATAACTTAAACTCAACTCAACTCAACTAAGCCTTTTCCCAACTACATGGGGTCGGCTACATAAATCTACTTCCTTCACTCTGCTCTATTTAAGACTAAGTCGACACTCAAATTATATATAGTTATATCTTTTTAATTATTTCTGTCCATATCAGTTTAGGTCTACTTCTACCTCTATCATTACCATGGATTGTTAAAAGATCACTCTTTCTAACTAAAGCATCTAAAGGCCTTCGTTGTATATGTCCAAACTATCTTAATCGATTTTCTCTTATTTTATCTTTAATTGGAGTTACTCCTATCATATCTCATATATGTTTATTTCTAATTCTATCTTTTACAGTTTTACCATATCCATCTTAACATGCGCATTTCTATTACACTTAATTTATTCACATGTTGTTTCAATATTTTTCAACACTCTATTCCATATAATATAGCTGGTCTAATAGCGGTTTTATAAAATTTTTCTTTTAATTTTAATGGGATGCATCGATCATACAATACTTCCAAAGCACTCCTTCACTTAATCCATCCTACTTTAACTCTGTGATTCACATCTTCACCTATTTTATCTTTTTGCTGGATAATTGATTTCAAATACCTAAATTTTTTACTCCTTGATATCTTTTGGCTTGCAATGTTAATTGTTTCTTCATTTGTATTTCTGCTTTCACTAAAATTATATTTCATATTCAGTCTTAGTTCTACTAATCTTGAAACCCTAAGATTCTAACTTATTATTTAAAAATAAATAAATATCATAATAATAACAACAATAATAATAGTACATGTTCATACCAATGGAAATAATTATAAATTACTAATGCAAGTATGAAGAAAATGCAAAATAAGTAGCTATATTATTGTGAAACCATAAAATAGTAATAATCCATGGTATTAATAATGATAACATAATTAATATGGTAAGAATATGGATTTTTATATGTTAATCTAAAGAATTTCATGGACAACAATTAAATAAAAATAAAAAATAAATTTTGAATGATAAAATATATTATCCTCAATCCACTATGATATGACTTGATGACAATGATGATTGATACCGAGACCCAACTCTACAATATGTAAATTCTAACACATGAAATAAGTAAATCATGATTGTGATGACATGAAAACTTGGAATTGAAAGTTTTAAGATATAATATGGAATATGAGTTCAAAAAAATTAAGAATATAAGTAAAACAAGATGACATTATAACATGTATATACTTGAATTTTTAATGATATATTTATATTAGGCTTACTGAGTGTGAGCTCATTAAATCCTCTTTGATATTTTTCAAAGCCTAAAAATTGGAGACATGGTAGAATAAAGTTTCTGTCAGCCTAGCTTAAACATCATTATGTTTTCTAACTTTGCATATAGCCAGAACACTTGTGTTATTTGGAATTGTAATAAAAATGGTACATCATTTTTTATGCATAATAGTTCATATCTCCTTTAAATGATGATTGCTTTTGTCACTGGATGCCTTGCAAGCCTAGCGTATGGTGGATTACTACTTTCTAGATCTGCCCTAAGATCTGAGGCATGACACAAAGACTAATTGATTTTTTTTTTTAGTTCGAGTATCAACTCGACCTAAACTTTGTTCATATTTTTAGCATCAAGGCCCGCAAAGTAATATATTTTTAACCTTGCTCAAGCCAACACAACCAAACTCATCAAATGTTTCAGTAGAAAATCTTGAAATTGCATTGGATTTAAGTTTGGATGGTTGGCTTCATCCTTAGGAAGGATTACTTTTATGAATAAATTCTGGTTCAACATAAATATTATTTTAAACATTTATGTTTTACTAGCATATAATTTTTTTTATATTAGTGTTTCTACTTCATGAATCATCATAATTATACTAAATTCCATGTGTGTGTGCGCGCATGCATGCTTCAAGATCACTCTCCAGCACATATTTCTTTAAACCATAAATTTAGAAACTTGAAAAAGAAGAAAAATGATAAACCTACACAAAAATCCGCATTCCAAGAGACATTAACTAGCATTCAGGGTCACAATTGATCACAAAGTCGAAAAAGGGAAGAGCATTAGAATGACAATGCACGAAATATATGAATTAAAACCTTGGCAAAACAAAAAAAAAAATTAACTTTACACTAAATTACAAACAAGATGTCCCAAAAATTGCAATCCTGGCAGAAAGCAGCACAACATGAGGGAATCTCAGAAACCAATTCAAA
>UESW01002510.1:19496-40021 GCA_900491605.1 Calamus simplicifolius | reverse complement strand
CATTTTTTTTGGCACAGCCGCACAGGTGCACAGCCCACTCCCTTCCCACGTCCAGGCTTCCTTCCGACTTCCTGGCAGTGAGGAGGAGCGATCCATCGGACCATCGCGGAAGCTTCCTTTCCTTCCACCGTGCTCAGTCCGTCGGTCATCATCAAGTAAGCAGAAGCTTCCTTTCCTTTCCTTCCACCGTGCTCGCCGTCTTGATCTTGGTTCGGGCCCAGCGGCGTGCTCGCCGCCTCGCCAGGCCTGAACTGCAGTCGGTGACCTCCACCGGCGCCGGGCATGCGTCCGGTGGAGGTCCGGCCGGCCACCATGGCCGGCCGTGCCGCCGGCACTGTAACAGGCCATGGCAAAGAGAGAGAAAGAGAGAGAGTGTGGGGGGGAGTCTGGCCGCGGCGGCGGCTGGCTCCTGGCCGATCGATGGTGGCCGGGCCACCCCGGTGTGTGGCCGGCGGCGGTCCAGGCCGCCAGCTCGATTGTTCCCCTGTTTCGGATGAAATAGGGAAGCAACACTGCAACAGGTTCCGTCTCTTTTTTTTTCTGTGGATTTCGATCGGACTGCTTCGCCCTACTCAATAACCATTTAACATGAGTACTGATGTTACCATCAATGGACTCCATGCTGATTGATGAGCACACTTACAAATATTAGTGTTTAGCGAATAAACTGTGCATATGCAACCAATTGACTTGGAATGGGATAACAAAACTGTCACCTTTAGGGCTTGAAGTAAAATGACTATATTGGTGAGCCTCACTGGTTCTCAGAACTTTGTCATTTTCTATTTTTATCTGGACTCTTTCCCATACTATGGGAGCCTTAGAAGATCACTCTGTATTTGTGGGAGCTTAAATTTGTGTAATGTTCTGATCTTTTGAGTTTCTGTATCTGGCTTGCTCAAGAAATCTCTAAATGGCATAGTCATATTCTGGTCTTGATTCGTGATTTAGTAGCTAGGATACAACAGGGCCATTATAGTCTACATACCAGGAGGACTAGTACTAGTCCAGGCTGTCCAGCTATAGTTCACCTGTAGGTATAGCTTGGTTCATATCTTATTTAAACAAGGGCATGACATAACTGGTATTCGATGAATATCTTAGGCTGATAAGCAATCAGGACAAGCCTGAATCAGGCTGTAAATTTCACCTTTTGATTGGTATATAGCTAAAAATTCTGGGATCTTGATCTCAAGTTTTTCAGCCCAAGTTAATTTGATATTTGACTACATAGAAAGACATAGCAATTATTTATGGGTGGCAATAGATGTGGGGTTTCCCATCAATTGGTACATCCTTGTCCCATTCTAGGATATCACTTTTATCCTTGGGGGTTGGGGAATTATTGTGACGCCAGTGCATTTCATTCAATGATAAGTGAATAAAAGATCGATGCTAATGAGCTCCTTTCTGAAGTTTCCTTTCAAATCCAAATCAGTCTTATCAATAGAATGCCGGCATATATAGGATAGTGTCCATGTCTTGTATAATATAGTGACCTAGTAAAAGAAGACAAAGTCTTGCTTGATTGGAATAGCTTGCAGCAACCAAATTGGATTGGTACATGGCTGAAGGTTTCCTAGGACCTGGGATTTTCTGTACTCAATTTCAATTTAACAAGGGTGATATGGCTTCATTCTGGGTAATCGAACTTAAAATTTTGCTGACACAATCTCTACCCATGATACATGCAAGTGTTGCTGATAATCACTACCTTTGATGCATGGTTTGGGCTTGATCATTAGTGTTGGCCTGGTCAACGATCACACAGAGTCCCATGTGATGGGACTCTTCGTTAACGCCCACACAGAGTCCCAAGTAAGGGGACTCTTCGGAAATCCCTGTGACGCTTGGTATACAGGATCCTATTTATTCTCTGGTTCTATAAGTAGACGAGAATAGAGGTCTTCCTGTCTTCTAACAGAAGTAGAGGTCTTCCTGTCTTCTGAAAGAGGTAAGCCAAGGGCTCTTCCTCTCCGTTGCTGCGGCTTAGGGGCGTGGACGCCTGGGAACTCTGATAGCTCCCGTTTACCGACGATATGATTCTTCCGCTGTTTCCATATTAAGGTACGTTCCTTATTATTGGTTCCTTCAATTGGTATCAGAGCCGAGCATCGGTTGTCCTCGGCGACGGTAGAGGATGTTGGGGAATTGGTTTTGAGTCCGGTTCTTATATTAAGGAAGAGCCGTTTCCGCTGCGGCCTTGGGTGCCGCAGCCGACCTTGGTCCCTTCATCAGCTGTGTTGCCGTTTTTTTTTTTCGGCCGCCACCTTTTGTTTGTGTAACCGCCCATGGGTAACTCAATTCCCGGGAAATGGAATATGTGTTGGCTATCCAAACATGCATGACGCCTTGCACTAGGATGCCGTTCTAGAGAAGGCAATGAGCTTGCAATCAAGTCAAGAATTAAATAGAAAATAACAGCTATTAGCTTGGCGTTTTCCAAGTAGATTGGGACGGCCATTCCATTGCCTGCTCCTCCTCCTCGATCAAGGTTCGGTTACGTACGTCTATCAAAGAGAGTGAATTAATTGTCATGATCCAATAATATATATTCCACGGACGGTTTAGCATCAGCACTTCCTCCGTGGAAGCTCAAATCATGGCAGGAGATTAGTTACCATTTTTTTTGAGAGGAGGGTGCGTTCATCCATTGGACTCATGTGTCCTGAGGAGAACTAATGAATTAGGATGCTGTTAATCCTATTCCAGAGGAGTCGGGCCACCTGGGTTGTTGACCATAACAGTATAATAAAATAATAGAAGAAGATGAGGTCACGGGCCATTTGGTCTGTTGGGCCGTTTTTACACTGTTATGGACTGTTTTTTTGGCACTGAGATGGGCCAGAAAAGTAGCTGTTGAATGCATAATCATTTATATTTTGTGTATAAATATTTTTATGCATTTTTTCTATTTTTCTGCTGATATATTTCATTTATGCTTAAGTGCATGCAGAACATTTATATTCTTGACAAATTTAAATATGGACCTAATAGATATGTTCTATAGAAAATAACAGATTCTGTGTTCAATCTTATAAACTGAGTGATGATTATGAGCTTAGCGAAATTTTTGATCTCATTTTTAAGAATGAACATTAGCAATCTGGTCATTTTCTTGCTTTAAAGATAATATGTGCCTGATATCCATACCTTGATTGACCAACAGTGTCTGATGGCCTCGAAATCCGTAATTGCTGATCTCAACAGAGGAGAAAAGCTAGATGGACAGAATTATGAAATGTGGCAAAGAAAAATCCAATATCTTTTAAATGACCTCGAAGTCTTAGAGACCTTGACAACTGGTATGACACCACCAGCCCCTGGCACTACTGAGCAACATCGCCTTGATCGGGAAGCCTATGACAATTGGGTCAAGAAAGATCGTTGTGCACTCTTTACTATGTTGAGCAGCATGCACAATGATCTTATTGGCAACTTTGAGAATTGCCAGACTGCTCAGGATATGTGGAACCAGCTCAAGATCAGGTTTGGTCAGACTTCGGCCACACGGCTACATGCCTTGAATCTTCGATTCATACAGTATGTCAAGGATCCCGACCATTCCATGTCGACCCACCTTCGTGTGATGGGAAACATGATTAGGGATATGAAGGCTGCTGGAGTTGACCTTACAGATGAGCAATAGGTCCTTGCAGTGATTCGTTCACTGCCTGACCCTCAGTGGAGTCAGATGAAACTCTTGATGACTCATAGTGAGCACATCAAGACTTTTGAGGATATTGCTCATCATCTTGAGCTAGAGGCTGAGCGTATTGAGACTTCTCTCCCTTCGGCCCATGTGGTTTCTGGTGGGTCTTCGCGGCCCACGAACAAAAGGAAGGGAAAGGCACATAACAGGAGTGCACAGGGATATAAAGGAAAAACTATAGCCAAACCTAAGAGAGGTCGTCGAGGGGGCAAGCGAGATATAACAAAACTTAAGTGTTACAACTGTGGGGCTAAAGGCCACTTTGCTCGTGATTGCACTGAGCCAAAAAAGGTATGTTCCATATTAAGCTCTCTCCATGTTTGTTCTTATGCATTAGTTGCTGACTTGCTCCCCGATTGGATTGTAGATTCGGGAGCAAACAAACATATAGTACGAGATCGAGCTGGTTTTATAGATTTTCACCGGATACCTGCAAATACCCAGTTTGTCGTTCTTGGGAATGGTCTGCGTGAGCCGGTTTTGGGTGTAGGAGTATATCGTGTTTCACTTCGAGGTGGACATGTGTTGATACTACACGATGTTTTGTATGTCCCAACTATCCGGTGTAATCTTTGTTCTGTTCTTGCCCTGTTGGCACTTGGTTATACTTTTAGTTTTTCTAGTGACCGTATGTCAGTCTATCTGGATGGTGTTTTGTCCTTTTTTGGATATTTGTCACAAGGTTTCTTTAGACTTGATGTTGAAATGTGTGCTTCTTATTCTTATGCCTCTATTCCTGCCTGTGATGATGGTGTTCTTTGGCATGCTAGACTTGGTCATGTGGGCCAAGATAGGATGACACGTATGACTACAGCTGGGCTGTTAGGCCCTCTTACCAAGATAAGTCTTTCTGTGTGTGAATCTTGTCTAGCAGGAACGGCAACAAGAAAGCCTTTTGGTAAGGCTTCTAGGGCCTCTCATCCATTAGAGCTTGTACACTCTGATATCTGTGGACCCATGAGTGTCCAGTCGCGACATGGCGCTTCCTATTTCCTCACATTCATAGATGCTTTTTCGCGATTCGGGTATGTGTACCTAATCTCTCATCGCTATGAAGCGCTGGATTGTTTCAGACGATTTTTAGCAGAGGTAGAAAATCAGATGGCGCGGTCTTTAAAGACTCTTCGCACTGATAGGGGTCGCGAATATCTATCCGAGCAATTCAAGCGGCTCTATGAGGAAAAGGGGATACGCAGGCAGCTTACCATTCCTGGTACACCGCAACAGAATGGTGTAGCCGAGCGTCGCAATAGGACTTTACTAGACATGGTTAGGTCGATGATGGCGCAAGCTAATCTTTCAATTAGTTTCTGGGGAGATGCATTATTGACTGCTGCCTACATCCTTAACCGTGTGCCTAGTAAATCAGTACCCTCCACTCCATATGAGCTATGGCATGGCATGCGACCCTCTGTGGATCATTTGCGCCCTTGGGGCTCAGCAGGATTTGTTCACAACGCCTCCCATAAGTTGGGAAAGCTGGGTCCTAAAGCCAGCAAAAAGGTGTTCATCAGGTACCCTGAGCATTCGAAGGGTTATGTGATGTATGGAGCACATCCTGATGGAGGGATGACTGAGATGGAGTCCAGAGATGTGGAGTTTATAGAGACTGAATTCCCGAGCATTGGTGAAATTAGAAAGGACCTGTCCCTGTATGAGTTACAGGAGGACCTTCCCACTATCTCTGGCGAGGGAGGAGATTTTCCACCTATCTCAGAGATCGCCACAGATAGTGGGAATGCTAGGCCCAGTGGGAGTGTCGCACCAGACAGAAGGAGCGCACAAGCTGAGCCTAGTAGGAGCTCACCTATGAGGGTTGATGCACCATCTGCTGAGCCTAGTAGGAGCTCACCTATGAGGGTTGATGCACCATCTGAGAGCGGTCTTCAGGGTCCAGATCCACAGTTACGGAGAAGCAAACGTGGTCATATTCCACGATGATATTTTGAAATCGAAGGGAATGTGTTTCTCTGCACTCCGTTGGATCCAGATGAGCCTGCTTCTGTTGAAGAGGCGCTCGATTCACCTGCTCATAGTGAGTGGCAAGCTGCTATGGAAGACGAGATGGTATCGATGGCCAAGAATCATGTGTGGGACTTGGTAGACCTTCCGCCTGGGCGCAAATCGATAGGAAATAAGTGGGTTCTTAAGATTAAGCGCAAGGCTGATGGGTCAATTGACAAGTACAAGGCTCGACTTGTGGCGAAGGGCTATATCCAGATGGAGGGTGTAGACTTTGAGGAGACATTTTCTCCTATGGTGAGATTTGCCTCCATTCGCTTGATCCTAGCTATTGTAGCCCATTTCGATTTGGAACTACATCAAATGGATGTTAAAATAGTGTTTCTTAATGGAAGCCTGGATGAAGAGATCTATATGGATCAACCATTGGGTTTTGTGACCAAAGGACAGGAGGGCAAAGTGTGCCGCCTTAATAGATCCATATATGGTCTAAAGTAGTCATCTAGGCAATGGTACCTCAAGTTTCATGAAGCCATTACATCGATTGGCTTAGATATGATTGAGGAGGACCACTGTGTGTACATTAAGAAATCAGACGATGAGTTTCTGATCTTAGCGTTGTATGTTGATGACATTCTAATTGCTGGGAGTTCTATTAGAGTAATCAATGCCACTAAGGAGTGGTTGTCCTCTGTCTTTGAGATGAAGGATATGGGTGAGGCAAATTTTGTGCTAGGAGTGAGGATCCTAAGGAATCGTGCTAAGAGGTTTCTTGGTTTGTCACAAGAAACGTATATTGAGAAAATCTTAGAACGATTCCGAATGCACTATTCTAAACCCGTTGATACCCCAATAGAAAAGGGCTGTACTTTAAGCATCGATCAGTGCCCTAGAACTGATGAGGAGCGTAAAAAGATGAGCAAGGTCCCCTATGCTAATGCAGTGGGAAGCTTGATGTACGCTATGATGTGTACTCGCCCTGACATTTGCTTTGCAGTCGGCTTGGTTAGTCGATATCAAAGTAATCCAGGACTTGCTCATTGGGTTGCAGTTAAAAGGATTTTTCGTTACCTTCGTGGTACTGCCAATCTCACCCTATGTTATTAGGGAGGAGATTTGAGATTAAAGGGTTTTTGTGACTCTGATTGGGCAGGTGATAGAGATGAGCGTCGATCCACTACAGGATATGTGTTTATCTTTGGAGGTGGAGCTGTCACTTGGTGCAGTAAGAAACAAAGCTGTACCGCCCTGTCCACCATGGAAGCCGAATATATTGCTTGTTCGGCTGCTGTCCAGGAGGCTATATGGCTAAGGAGGTTCTTGAGGCGATTTGAGATATCTGCTACTCCACATGAGGCTATTCAGATCAGTTCTGACAGTATGGCAGCATTACAATATGCTAAGGATCCTAAGTACCATGGAAGGACCAAGCATATTGACATCAGATATCACTTCATTAGAGACATGGTCAAGCAAGGAGAAGTTATCCTACAGCATATCTCCACCGGCAGGATGCTGGCTGATCCTCTGAAGAAGCCTATTCCTAGGGATGTGTTCCAGGCTCATGTGAGGGGTCTAGGTCTGTATAGAGTGTGACAGACTGTGATATGTTTTAGACTTATATAGGAGTTTGTGTCTATTTTTTTGTCAGACAGGGATTGTATGGACATCAATGACTATGTGTTAAAGTTTATGAAATGTTTATTTTCATGATTATGATGAGTTCATATTTATAGGCACATATGTGTATAAATGTCACAGGCTTAGATCAGCCCACTCACACGGGTGATCGCCCTGACACTTTGTAGTGGGCAGGATGAGACTAATGTAGCCATTATAGATGCTTAAGTAGCAATGCATGAGTTGCAGAATGCATAAGTTGCAAAATGGGCTACATATATTATAACTGAATAGATTATAATAATAGTCGCCTCAGTATGGACTGAGATGAGACTCAGGAGAGTCGAGTACGATGAACAATGCATATATAATGTATGCATTTTGATATGTCAACTAAATCGTACTAAGCCTGTTGTAGCCGAACTAGGAGCATTAGTGAGTGCTCGAGTCAAGCAACTTTGTGATGCTTGGTCTTGTGTTCGTACGATGTATGAGTATGACATAACCCTATTGAGAGGGAGCTCCATCGTAGCATGTATTCTGTTGCATGTGCTAAAGTCGACCCTGTAAGGGGTAATGCGATATATTCCTTCTCCATTACCGTGTGAGCCTTACAAATATGCTATGTCCTTGGACTTGAACCTATACCATGAAGTTGAAGTTCAGGAAGACTTCCTTAGCCTTGTCCTCCAGGGTCATGGAATTGATTCGGCCACATGAGACAATCCTAGGAAGTCAACTGAACTAAAATGGACTGGTATGAGTGTTCAAGGAAGATAATTTGTGATCACACCCTGTGTTTGTGATCCATTGCCCGGGCAATCATGTGTATGAGTTGCATATGATTATGGATACAAACATTGTGATTTTGTGTTTTTCAAGTACTGCTCAGGGTAAATCTCTTGAGGAATTGAGAGTGCTTGATAAGGTGTGATCGATTTATCTAGGACACAGACGGGATTGGATTGCATTCAGGTTCGCTGCTTTAGTTATTTATTAACTTAATGCAGTATATTCACTATGTGTCACTGTGTGTGAGTTTCGTCGGGTCGCACACCCCACCGCATAGTATGTTGAGAGGATTGAGGCTTATGTTTTCTGTGTGGACGAGTGGGAGATTGTTGGCCTGGTCAACGATCACACAGAGTCCCATGTGATGGGACTCTTCGTTAACGCCCACACAGAGTCCCAAGTAAGGGGACTCTTCGGAAATCCCTGTGACGCTTGGTATACAGGATCCTATTTATTCTCTGGTTCTATAAGTAGACGAGAATAGAGGTCTTCCTGTCTTCTAACAGAAGTAGAGGTCTTCCTGTCTTCTGAAAGAGGTAAGCCAAGGGCTCTTCCTCTCCGTTGCTGCGGCTTAGGGGCGTGGACGCCTGGGAACTCTGGTAGCTCCCGTTTACCGACGATCTGATTCTTCCGCTGTTTCCATATTAAGGTACGTTCCTTATTATTGGTTCCTTCAATTAGAAAGCTGGCAACATTTGTTTATATAGTCTGGATGGAACAGCTTGTGTTCAACATCCCAATTCAAGGCTCAAAAATGCCTAGCCTGTTCGTAAAGCCCCTTGGTGATTGTCACATTGTGACATTGACTTGGGATAAAATCGGACCTTTGGAGGGAAAGCTACCCCTTGTTCTGAAGCCCAATGTTGCTAAGAGGCCTCATTTATTTACACTTGCCCATGTGTGGACATGGCTTGGGTGATTTAGATTTAGGCTAGAATTGTTGCAGTGAATGCAGGATGCATTGGCCTCTTATTCTTGGAATTATATTGAGCTTCATTTTTATGAAATTCCTTTTTATACGTTCTCTTGTATCACTACAAAAAAATACTAAAATAGCGACGCAAATTTAGCGACGCAATTATGCGTCGCTAAATTGCGACCACTTTGCGACGCCTCTGTGATAATAAATATTGCAACGCCTTAGCGACGCATTAGCGACTCAATTAACCAGAAAATTAAAAAAATTAATTTTTTTATTTAGCGATGCAAATAATGCGTCGCAATATTTTTAAATTAATTTTTTATAAAATATAAATATTGAAAAAAAAAATATTGCGATGCAACACAGTGCGTTGTAATATTTTTAAAAGAATTAAATATGTTAAATAGCGACGCATTAGCGACGCAATAAATCAAAAAATTAGAATAATTATTTTTAATTTAGCGACGCACCAATTACGTCGCAAATAATTTAAATGAAATTAAATTTTATAAAATATAATATTAAAAAAAAATATTGCGACGCAAATCAGTGCATCGCAATGTTTTTAAAAAAATTAAATATATTAAATAGCGACGCATTAGCGACGCAATAAACCAGAAAATTAAAAAAATTATTTTTAATTTAGCGATGCACCAATTGTGTCGCAAATAATTTAAATAAATTAAATTTTATAAAGTATAAATATTAGGAAAAAATATTGCGATGCAACTCAGTGCGTCGCAATGTTTAAAAAAAATTATATATATTAAATAGTGACGCATTAGCGATGCAATAATCAGAAAATTAAAAAAATTATTTTTAATTTAGCGGCGCAATAACTGCATCATAATTATTTTAAATAAAATTAAATTTTATAAAATATAAATATGAGAAAAATAATTGCGACGTAACACAGTGCGTTGCAATGTTTTAAAAAATTAATTATGTTAAATAGCGACGCATTAGCGGCGCAATAAACCAAAAAATTAATTAAAAAAATTATATTTTAATTTAGCGACGCACTTGTTGCATCGTATTTATTATAAATAAAATTAATTTTTATATAATATAATTATCATATTAAAAAATTATGACGCAACCCTTTGCATCGCAATGTATTTAAAAAAATTAATTATGTTAAATAGCGATCGGTCCAAAATCGATCATGACCGATCGGAATAAGGGCTTGGATCGATCGCAACCCTCGGATCGTCACCGATCGGACCAATCGCCACGGTTCGAGATCGGTCGTGGCCGATCGGGATCAGGGCTTGGATCGATCGCAACCATCGGATTGTCAGCGATCTCAGACCGATCGCAACGGTCTGGGATCGGTCATGGCCGATCGGGATGAGGGCTTGGATCGATCGCAACCGTCGGATCGTCACCGATCAAACTGATCGCCACGGTCCGAGATCGTTCGTGGTCGATCGGGATCACGGCTTGGATCGATCGCAATCATCGGATTGTCGCCTATCGGATCGATCATGATGGTCCGAGATCGTTGATCGCCGACCGGGATCGATCAGGGCTTCGATCGATGGCAACCGTCGGATCAACGCCGATCGGTGCGATCGCCATGGTCCGAGATCAGTCATGGACGATCGGGATCAGGGCTTGGATCGATCGCAACCGTCGGATCATCGTCGATCAGACCGATCACCACGGTCCGAGATCAGTCGTGGCCGATCGGGATCAGGGCTTGGTTCGATCGCAACTGTCGGTTTGTCAGCGATCTCGGACCGATCACAACGGTCCGGGATCGGTCGTGGCCGATCAGGATGAGGGCTTGGATCTATCACAACCGTCGGATCGTCGCCGATCGGATCGATCGCCACGGTCCGAGATCGATCGTGGCCGATCGGGATCACGGCTTGGATCATCGCAATCGTCGGATTGTCGCCTATCGGATCGATCGCGACGGTCCGAGATCATTGATCGCCGACTGGGATCGATCAGGGCTTCGATCGATGGCAACCGTAGGATCGACGCCGATCGGTGCGATCGCCACGGTCCGAGATCGGTCATGGACGATCGGGATCAGGGCTTGGATTGATCGCAACCGTCGGATCATCGCCGATCGGACCGATCACCACAGTCCGAGATCAGTCGTGGCCGATCGGGATCAGGGCTTGGTTCGATCGCAACCGTCGGTTCGTCAGCGATCTCGGACCGATCGCAATGGTCTGGGATCAGTCGTGGCCGATCGGGATGAGGGCTTGGATCGATCGCAACCGTCGGATCGTCGCCGATCGGACCGATCGCCACGGTCCGAGATCGGTCGTGGCCGATCGGGATCACGGCTTGGATCAATCGCAATCGTTGGATTTTTGCCTATCGGATCGATCACGACGGTCCCGAGATCATTGATCGCCGACCGGAATCGATCAAGGCTTCGATCGATGGCAACCGTCGGATCGACGCCGATCGGTGCGATCGCCATGGTCCGAGATCGGTCATGGACGATCGGGATTAGGGCTTGGATCGATCGCAACCGTCAGATCATCGCCGATCGGACCGATCGCCACGGTCCGAGATCAGTCATGGCCGATCGGGATCAGGGCTTGGTTCGATCGCAACCGTCGGTTCGTCAGCGATCTCGGACCGATCGCAACGGTCCGGGATCGGTCGTGGCCGATAGGGATCAGGGCTTGGATCGATCGTAATCGTCGGATCATCGCCGATCGGATCGATCGCCGTGGTCCGAGATCGGTCATGGCGGATCAGGATCAGGGCTTGGAGCGATGGCAACCATCGGATCGACGCCGATCGGTCCGATCGCCACGGTCCTAGATCAGTCGTGGACGATCGGGATCAGTGCTTGGATCGATCGCAACCGTTGGATCGCCAGCGATCTTGGATCGATCGCAACGGTCCGGGATCGGTCGTGGCCGATCGGGATCAGGGCTTGGATCGATTGCAACCGTCGGATCGCCAGCAATCTTGGACCGATCGCACGGTCCGGGATCGGTCATGGCCGACCGGGATCGATCATAGCTTGGATCGATCGCAACCATCGGATCATCGCCGAACGGGATCGATCATGGCTTGGATCGATCGCAACCGTCGGATCGTTGCCGACCGGGATCGATCATGGCTTCGATCGATCGCAACCGTCAAATCGTCGCCGACCGGGATTGATCATGTCTTGAATCGATCACAACCGTCGGATCATCGCCGAACGGGATCAATCATGGCTTGGATCGATCGCAACCGTCGGATTATCGCCGACCGGGATCTATCATGGCTAGGATCGATCGCAACCGTCGGATCTATTAAAAAATTATTGCAACGCAATAAGGCGTCGCAATTATTATCGTAAATTATAAATATTATCATTAATAAATATTTAAAAATTTTTGCGACACCGTTGCGATGCATTTTAGGAAAAAAATAAACAAATATTATGAAGCAATGTATGCATCGCAATTATTTTTAGTAAATATAATTTTTTCAGTATTAATAAATAAAAGAAATATAATATTACGATGCATAATTTACGTCATAATATTTTTTAAATAAATATATCTAATTAAAATATTAAAAAATTATTGCGACGCAATAAGGCATCGCAATTATTATCATAAATTATAAATAATATCATTAATAAATTTAAAAATTTTTGTGACGCCGTAGCGATGCATTTTAGGAAAAAATAAATAAATATTGCAACGCAATGTATGCGTCGCAATTATTTTTAGTAATATAAATTTTTTTAATATTAATAAATAAAAGAAATAATATTGTGACACATATTGCATCGTAATATTTTTAATAAATATATCTAATTAAAAATATTAAAAAATTATTGCGATGCAATTTTGCGTCGCAATTATTAACATTAATTATAAATATTATCATTTATAAATATTTAAAAAATTTTGCGACACAATGTTTGTGTCGCAATTATTGTAATAAGTTATTATTTTAATCAATTAAAAATATTAAAAAAATATTGTGACGCCTTAGCGACGCAATTCCTAGAAAATAAAAATAATTTTTCGTCGGACATTGGCGCCAAGTTAGCGACGCATTAGCGATGCAATTATTTGAGTCGCTATTTTTCCATAAAATTATAATAAAACTAAATTAACGATGGATTAGCGATGCATTAATGTGTCGCTAATACATAATAAATTTTTAAAAAAATATTGCGACCATTTAGGGACGCAATTTATTTATAAGCCGGCCTTCTCTTCTTCTTCTTCCCGTCTTGACCTAGCCGCCGCCCTCTTCTTCTAAAAAAATTCCGGCTCCCACCTCGCTGCTCCGGCTCCCCCCTCTGGTGCTCCGGCTCCCCAGCGTTCTCCTTCGACTCCGTCGCCTTCTTTCGACCAAGGTAAGCCCCCACACTCTCTAAATTTTTTTTTTTAAAAATATTTCCCTCCGGCCACGGCCAAGACCGTGGCCGTCTTCTCCGGCCACGGCCGCTGCCATGGCCGGCAGTGGCTTGGCCACGGCCGCTGCCGTGGCCGGTAGTGGCCTGGCCACGGTGGCCAGGCCACTGTAAATAAAAAAAAAACATTTGGTAACAGGGGGGAACCCCCCCCCCCCCCCCCCGCCCCCCCCCCCCTTTTTTTCTTCTCCGGCCACGGGAGTGGCCGCGGCGGACAAGGCGGCCACGGCCGCTGCCGTGGCCGGCAGTGGCCTGGCCACCGTGGCCAGGCCACTGTCACAAAAATAAAAACATTTGGTAACAGGGGGGGAAACTCCCCTGCCCCCCCACCTTTTTTTCTTCTCCGGCCATGGCAGTGGCCGCGGCCGGACAAGGTGGCCACGGCCATCTTCTCCGGCCACGGCCGCTGCCGTGGCCGGCAGTGGCCTGGCCACGGTGGCCAGGCCACTGTCACAAAAAAAAACAACATTTGGTAACGGGGAAACCCCCCCGCCCCCTCCCCTTTTTTTTTCTTCTCCGGCCACGGCAGTGGCCGCGGTCGGACAAGGCGGCCCGGCCGCTGCCATGGCCGTCTTCTCCGGCCACGATGGCCAAGCCACTGTCAAAAAAAAAAAAAACATTTCGTAACAGGGGGGCGGAAACCCCCCCCCCCCCCCCTCCCTTTTTTTCTTCTCCGGCCACGGCCGTGGTCGCGGCCGGACAAGGCGGCCTGGCCACGGTGGCCAGGCCACTGTCAAAAAAAAAAAAAACATTTCGTAACGGGGGAACGTGTGACAAAATTGATTATTTTAAAGAATATAATAGCGTGCAAATTGATTTGCATCGCTATTAATGTGAGCTGGGAAAATTTTAAGATTATTAAAGACCATAAGCAAGCCTACTTGTCCACCATTACGAAATCCTACAATCAGCTCTTGGACTGGGACTCCAATTCAAATACAAATCCCTGATCCCCTTTATGTTCTCTTTTTCCACTTTGACTATTTTAAATATTCCTCAGAACAAAAAATATTACTACTTGGTAACTCTGTTGGCATTTCGCTGCTTTTTTATTTTAGAATAAGCTTTTTGAAAAAAAAATAACAGCCTCTCAAAAAAAAAAAAAAGCTTTTTGAAAAAAAATTGATTGTCGCAGTAAACGTATAATGGCTTCTTCCTTTTTAGTTATCGATTAGTTTTTAATTGAATTGCTTCTAGAAATAAAATTATATTTGCTGCAGTAATTTTTATCAGTCATTGCATTAAGAAACTCCAGGTAGGAAACAGAACTGGCAAAGTAATTCTGAAATATTATTAACAATGTCACCCTCCTTCTATTTACATAGAGGCTAAGGGTCAAATTATACATGATCTAACTCTTATAGCATTACAGCTAGTGTTATATCTTTTTCTAAATTAAACAATGAGATTTTACATCAATGCTCTGTATCATTAGATATCATGTATATTACATACACATATTTGCACACACACACATATATATATATATATAGGTTATGTGCTAGTTAGATCTTATGTAATTTTAAAAGAGATGCATCATTTTGAGTTGGTTAATAAAAATTTTATATAAATGATATGAACACTAAAAAAGATCTAATACATCTAAACTGTACTCTCACAATAAAAAATCAAAGTGATGTTGCCATCTTTGATTTTTATACCAAATGATCAAAATTAGATAGCTTATTAGTATATATCTTTTTGAACATTTGATGCATTATTAATGATTCTAAATTATATAATTTTTTATAAGTAATTTAAATATAGTTGAGCATTTAGTTTATTCATGTAAAAACTTTATCATTTAATTCAAAAATATTATAATTCTTTGAAAGTTAGGTTAAATTTAATTAAAATCTTATCTGCTCTTGCTTCTGTCCTCTCTATATATATATAATAAGTTATAATTTGTAATGAACAAAATAAGTGACCTCACACCAAGCAAGGGGACCAGACGGTGACACTGGAGTGAAATAATGAGGAGGACGGTGGCAGGCATGGCATCTCATGAATGATTGTTAGGTATCGGCCGGTTCAACTAAAATTCTGCAAGGAAATCTTCCCGTTCTGCAATGCGGATCTAAATTTGATGGACTAAACGAGTTTTATAGGCAGGTAAAATGTCAGCTGGTCATGACCAACACTGCCGAGTCCTAAATTGAAGCTATCAGCGAAACATATGATTTCGGACTCCATGATGGTGTTACGGTTCCGATTGGCACATGTGGAAACGTGCATGTTATGCTTCAAATTTATCATCTGATTCGACTACATAATACGACCGCATGAATCCTAAGGTAAGCCTAAAGACCTTGCAAGCCTGATATAAACAATCCATATTATATTCTACAAAAGTTTTATCATTTGAAGAAATAGCAATTATCATAATTTAAAAGTAAACTGGGTAAACATTCACTAGTATCATAAATATAAGTTCATTATTTTTTTCTATAATCTTTAGAAAATTTACTAAAATAGAATTTATATCTATCTAACTAATTTCAATAACAACAAGTCGCTCCATTCCATCCTGATATGGCCGATCGGATCAAAGAACACGCGAGCCAATTCCTTGGCGATTGGGCTCAACACGGCCTACCCCGACTTCCATGTCAGCACGGCCCATCTCGACCTCCGCATCGGCCACGGTCCATCTCGACCTCCGTATCGGCCGCAACCAGTCTAGGCCTTGGTCATGGCGTCAGCATCGGCAACGGCCACCTCGACCTCCATATGGCCGCAGCCAGTCTAGGCCTTGGTCACGATGTCGGCATCGGCTACGGCCCATCTCGACCTCCGTGTCGACCGCAGCCAGTCTAGGCCTTAGTCACGGTGTCGGCATTGGCCACGGCCCATCTCGACCTTCGTGTCGGCCGCAGCCAGTCTAGGCCTTGGTCACGGTGTCGGCATCGGCCACGGCCCACCTCGACCTCCGTGTTGGCCGCAGCCAGTCTAGGCCTTGGTCACGGTGTCGGCATCGGCCACGGCCCATCTCGACCTCCGCGTTGGCCGCAACCAGTCTGGGCTTTGGCACGGTGTCGGCATCGGCCACGGCCCATCTCGACCTCCATGTCGGCCGCGACCTATCTCGACCTCCACGTCGGCCACGACCCATCTCGACCTCGCATCGGCTACGACCCACCTCGGCTTCCGTGTCAGCCGCGGCCAGTCTAGGCCTTGGTTACGGTGTCAGTGTCGGCTTCGGTGTCAGCCCCGGCGTCGGCTTAGGTGTCAGCCTCGGCATCGGTCTCGGTGTCTGCCTCCGATGGAAATCATCCATGCTCAAGCTACGTGGTCCACTTCCCTCGAGAATGGCGGACCACGTCACCACGAGCACGCCCGGCTACGCGCGCAATGACGTGCTTCCTCCTGGCGCCGCTAACAACGGGCGTGGCCCCACGATCAGTCCCATGACCCGTACTTTGTGGCACGTTGAAGACCAGAAATTAACAACCGTTTGAAGGAGACTTGACCACGACGGATGGAGGGTAAGAGGGATTCTCGAACAGGTATAAAAGGCCTCCAGCCCTTAAGGTAGGGGGCTCAAGCTCTATCCAATCATTACAAGATATCCATTCCTGTTCCCCAAATCACTAACTTGGGCGTCGGAGGGTCCCCGCCGGAGTCACCGGTCCGGGACTTTTCTTGCAGGTTCCTGAGCGAAGGAAGGGTCTCGCCGTTCCCTCAAAGGCCCGCAAGAATTTCTGCTTACTTGACGCTCATTAAAAGTGATTTGGCGGCAACAGATTGGTGCGCCAGGAGGGGGGAGAGCGTGAGTAGCAAGGCATGTAGGGGAGAAAGTGACCAAGCTCTCACTCCCTCCTACCCGAAGAAGAGATGGTGGTGACTCGTGCTCAAGAAGCTTCCACCAGCCTGGCTGGGGGGCAGCCAGGTGAGGGCCGAGCAGCCGGAGGCCCTCCCGCCAATTCATCCCTCACCACCATGCCAAGGTGATAGGGTCACCGCCCTCGCTCAGGAGGTGCGGTCCCTTGCGGCGGTGATTCGGGAACTCCAACAACAGTCGGTGGCCGCTCAACCTCTGCCGCCACCCCACTCCTTGGAAGAAGTTGCGGCGCAGCCCAGCCAACAATCCACCCGTGGAGGACAATCCCGACGGAAGGCTCACCGCCGTCGGGATGTTCCCACCAGAAGGAGATCTCCTGACAGTCCCTCTCCCCGGCGATCCCGGGACAAGGCCCCAGGGAAGGGTATAGCCCATCGACACCGCCCGTCCTCCCGTTCCCTATCTACCTCGTCAGGAGAGAGTCCACAGGCAAGAGGATCCACCTCCGCGCAGAAAGGCGACGGGAGGAGCGCTACCGATTTAGAGGAGCTCGGCCAACGACTGACCGATCAGTCGAAGGCAAAGTATGACAGTCGCCCCCCACTGACAAGGCGGATCATGGAAGAACCTGTCCCTTCCCGATTTCGCCTTCCTCAGCTGGATCCTTATGATGGCACTACCGATCCCCTAGATCACTTGGAAAGCTATAAGGTGCACATGCAGGTCCAGGAGCATCGGACGCTCTTCTATGCATTGCTTTCCCAGCCACCCTACGAAAGGCTGCGAGGGCTTGGTATTCCCGTCTACCTCCTCGTAGTATCAGTTCATTCAGACAGCTGGAGAAAGCTTTTCTCGCTCACTTCGATGCAAGCCGACGGATCCCACGGGTGGCAGACAGCCTCTTTGCCATCCGACAGAAGAGTGGGGAGACTCTTCGGGACTTCGTCGCCCGCTTCAAGGAGGCGGCGATGGAGGTTTACCATCTTGACGACTCGGTGGCCACCTTGGCCTTGAAGCGTGGGCTCCGCCCTTCCCGCTTCGCGTATTCATTAGACAAGAAGCCCCCGAGCTCGTACGCTGAGTTGCTGAGTCGAGCTCAGAAATATATTCACGCTGATGAGGCCGACTCCTCTCGGCGGGAAACTGAAGAAGGCCCCAGCAAAAAGCAAGTTCGATCAGAGTCTGGAGGGCCTCACACCAAGAAGCCGAGCCACCTCGCGGGTGGACAGTCGGCCATGGACTTTCGCCCCCGTAGGTGAGCGTTACACCCCTCTGTTAGCCCCGATTTCCCACATTCTTATGGAAATCGAGGGTGAGCCCTATCTCAAGCGCCCTGCGCCCCTGAAGCCTGGAGTTCCTCGCAACAAGAACCTGTATTGTCGTTTCCATCAAGATCACGGCCACGACACAGAAGACTGCCGACAGCTGAAGAAGGCCATAGAGGAGCTCATCCAGCAAGGGCACCTCGGTCAGTTTGTCCGGAGAGGAAATCCAGCAGCACCAGGCCCTTCGGCACACCCACTCAGCAAGCCAATGTTGACAACACCCCGACTGGAAAGACTGTGGCAATGATCTCCTGGGGAGCGGGGGCACCTCAAAAAGACATCGGGGGGGTTAGCGAGATAACATTGTAATTCCTTTCTCTGAAAGAGATTTAGAGGGGGTAGATAACCCGAATGATGAAAGCATCATTGTATCCATGACAATTGCTAAACATCCTGTAAAGAGAATATTAGTTGATAGTGGAAGCTCGGCCGATATTCTGACGTATGATGCATTTGTTTGTATGAACTTGCTTTTGGATTCTCTTCGGCCAGTGACGACGCCCCTCGTTGGCTTCACCGGAGATGCGGTGAAAGTTGAGGGAGAAATTGCTCTCCCCGTCACGGCTGGAACTTCACCCACCAGAGCACGATCTTCATAAAGTTCCTGGTGGTGAGAGTTCCTCTGCATATAACGCTATTCTCGGCCGGCCAGGTTTAAATCTGCTGGATGCCATTATCTCGACAAAGAGGTTGCTGGTCAGGTTCCCCACTCGTCACGGGATCGGGAAATGCGGGGCGAAATAAGCCCGATGTCCCTCTGCTACCACACGACCCCTAGCCTTCAGTCCGCAATTCCCTCGCCGACTTCTGAATTGCGGACCCGAGAGAGGCCGAGAAGAGGGGGGAACCGCGGGACATCTGTTGACTTTCCCCTTAGGAGAGGACCCAACAGAACCATCCAGATCGGGGCCTCTCTCCCTGAGGAGGAAAGGAGTCGGCTCCTCGATTTCCTCCGAGCCAACGCCGATATTTTTGCATGGGCACCGACCGACATGCCAGGTATACCATCCGAGGTAATTACTCATAAACTTAACATCAAATCTAATTGTAGGGTGGTCCGGCAAAAGAAGAGAAGCTTCGCCCCGAGCGCCAGAAAGCCGTTGACGAGGAGGTCCACAAACTGATCGCCGCCGGCCACATTCGGGAGGTCTATTATCCCCGATTGGTTGGCCAACGTAGTGATGGTACGAAAAGCCAATGGGAGCTGAGGATGTGTGTCGATTCACTGATCTCAACAAAGCCTGCCCCAAGGACAGCTTCCCGCTCCCTAGGATCGATCAGTTAGTGGATGCCACCTCCGGTCACGAGACTCTCAGCTTCATGGATGCATTCTTCGGGGTACAACCAGATCAGAATGGAGCCTTCAGACGAAGAAGCCACCTCCTTCGTGACCGAAAAGGGATCTACTGCTATAAAGTCATGCCCTTTCGGGTTGAAAAATGCCGGGGCTACCTACCAAAGATTGATGAATAAGGTCTTCGAGGGTCAAATCGGGCACAACATGGAAGTATATGTAGATGACATGCTGACCAAAAGCATCCGGGCTGGCGACCATGTATCCGACCTAATGGAGACCTTCAGCAACCTTTGTCGGTTCCAGATGAGGCTGAATCCACGAAAGTGTGTTTTCGGAGTCGCAGTGGGCAAGTTCCTGGGGTTTATGGTGACACAACGGGGGATAGAGGCGAATCCAGACAAGATCCAAGCTATCCTAGACATGAGACCGCCGGTGAATAAAAAGGAAATCCAGTGCCTGACAGGAAGGCTGGCAGCCCTGAGCCGCTTCCTGTCCAGATCGGCTGAGCGGTGCCTTCCTTTCTTCAAGGCCTTGCGAAAAGTCAACACCTTCGAATGGACAATTGACTGCCAAAGGGCCTTTGAGGAGCTGAAGAACTTCTTGTCGACTCCGCCGCTACTGTCGAAACCGATGGAGGGAGAAAACCTCTTTTTGTACCTGGCTGCTTCCCAGGAGGCTGTCAGTTCTGTCCTCGTTCGGATAGACACTGAAGGAT
>UESW01002510.1:0-12921 GCA_900491605.1 Calamus simplicifolius | reverse complement strand
TACAAGACGAATAGATATCATCTTCCTCTCTTAGAGATTGTGGGGGTGACATCAACTAACTTCACATTTTCTATTGCTTTTACATACATGGACTCTGAGCGAGAAGATAACTATACATGGGCATTAGAGAGATTGCGCAGCATCATGGATGATGATGTTCTGCCTGAGGTGATAGTCACAGATCGAGAATACCAATCCATATATCCTGGCACACAATCTGATGGTCGGGTCACTGGATGGCCCCTGCTCGCTCGGCTCAGTAGGTGATCCTCCCACCTCTCCCACATATGATCATAGAAGATGTACCGGATGCGGTATGATGCTGTTGTCGATCCTCTGCTGGCTCGCTCAGGGGCTAGTGGCGCACGGGGGATCGTCTGTATCCTGCCGAACTATCGTAAAACCCTTTCAAGATGATAGGGTTCTACGGCATCCAGGCACTTAGGCATCCACTAAAGAATGCATATCTAGGAATAGGCATCCTTCCGAATATGACGATGGGGATCCCAAACTACCTGCAATAGATAAATCCTACTCAGTTTGATAATATATGGCAAATCATAAAATATACAAGTGCATGGTCTAAGGTACATACCTCATCAGCCCTCAAAACGTCCAAGGACTTGCGTAGAATCACTAAATGGTCCATCGTGGTACCTGGTGGACTACCAGGAATCCATCGTGCACGCGGGCCTAGCATCAGTATAATCCAGGGCTGGATGAGGAGTGAGAAATGAAAAATGCTCATAAATCCATGCCTGGAGCAGCGTCATATATCCACTAATCTGCCGAAAGGATGCCCTAGATGCAATCCCCAACTACCGATATAAATGAGCCAAGGCACCAGCACCCCAGGCATATGTGCTCACCCTATCCAGATCCCGAAGTAGAGAAAGATAAGCTATAGGCCCCCTCGTCCCGCTCTTATCAACAAAGAGTGTGCACCCTAACAAAAATAGCAAATACCCTCTCACTGCACACTCTATCTATGGTGGCTATCTCTATCAGATACAGCATGAAAATGACTCTTCAGCCACTCTAACCTCACAAACTGACCGCATACTGATAGCATCTCTTGACGCGCATCTATCTGTGACACACCCAACAACTCCACTAGTAGGTCCTCAGCATCCCGATCACTCATCCTATCACATGATAGTGACACTGAGGCACCTATGACACTAATCCCTAATATGGCAGCAACATCATCCAACGTGATCGTTATCTCGCTAAAGGAAGATGGAAGGTATTCATCTTGGGCTGCCATCTCTCTACGAAGCCCGAGACAAAAATCTTATCGGTGAACCGATAAGAGCAGTGCACTAGTTCAACCAGGCCTGACTGCTGAACTAATGCTCTAAACCTCCTATTCGATTGCCCCAATGCCCACCACTGCCACTCACCTACCTTGGCAACATGGTTCATGCACTTCAATGGGGCCGATCCTGAAAACATAAATAGATAACATGAATAAATTATATAACAGCATCGTAATAATGCATTAAAATACACTACAATAACAAACAAACAATACATGTTGCCTCCAGATGAAGGCTGCTATATGTGTCCTGAAACTACTAAGGATAGACTCATCTCTGGATCGCCTGGACAAGGCCTATCCGCTTCATCATCAACATCCATAGGGGATGTCCTCATCTACTGTCTCAGCTGGGGGCGATGGTGCAACAGGAACCTCTTGAACCTCTTGCTCACATGCCTACCATGACGTCTCCTGCAGACGGTATGGGTCTAACTCGTGAGGGACCAACATCCATATCTGATACATGGCATTAATCAGCATTAACACACAAGATAAAAATATGAATAAATTAAAAAATATCCAAATTTATTCTTGAAATACTTAACTATACCAATTTATAATCAATTTAAATATTTACTATATATATATATATTAAACTACTTATATAAAAGTACTTATATAAAAAATTAAAATTTATTAAAAAAATTCCAAATCGTTTGTTCGGCCTAATGGGCCGAACCGAGATAACTCTAATGGGCCAACAGAGAGTAGGCCGAACAGAGACTCTCTGTTCGGCCCATCATGGCCGAATAGAGACTCGACCTGGCTTGCCAGAGGGGGGCGGAGGGGACGACGAGGAGCGGAGGGAGGGATGGAGAAGGGCGGAGACAAGGCTACGAAGGCAGGGAGAAGGCCGCAGGGGAGGGAGGGGGGCGGAGGCGAGGGAGGGGAGGGAACCGGAGGCGGTGGGTTTAGGAAACCTACCGCCGCTGGTTGCTGCCGGCGCCGGAGAAGGAGCTATCGGTGCCGGGGAGGAAGCTGTCGGAGACGCCGCTCGGTGCCGGGAAAGAAGATCTCTGGGATGATGCTTGCTGGGGATGCCGCTTGGTGCCGGGGAAGGAGCAGGGAGAGGAGGAAGACGAGACGATCGAGCGATCGAGCGGTGGAGGGGTGCGCAAGTGTTTGGGAGGAGGGAGGGGGGGTGCAGCAAGGTGTAATTTAGGAATTTCAAATTTTAAGAGGGGTCCGAGAGTATTTTTGGGGTGTAAAGAGTAAAAAAAAAATTAATGGGAGGGATGCCTTGAGCAAATGGGGCTGTGCAAATAGAAATTCCCCTCCGCCACCCATCTCTCCCCTGCTTAAAAATTAAAAAAAAAAAAAAAACTTTGTGAAATATTTCTCCACTCGCTTCCGCCACTTAAACGCTCTGCCCTTCGCTTGACCCAAAATTGGAGAGCGCCTTGAGTGCCGTCCTCCGCCATTAATTCCCTCTTAATTCTTTTCCCATCCATCCCTTCCTCTCGCCTTGAAATGATCCCAAAGGAGCGACCTTTCACGAGATCTGGGGCATTGTGGCGGTGACGGTTGACGATGCACGGCAAGAGGCCGAACGGAAGCCGGCCGGCGTCGTCGCGGGGCGGCACGACTAGAAGGGATGGGGCGCGCCGCCATCGCCGGGGTGGAGCGGGTGCTGTACACGGCGCTGGCCGCGCTTCTCCGACGGAGGGGGATCCTTCTGCTGGCGCCTGCTGTACGTGTCGGCCGTGCTGATGTTTATGGAAGATGGAATCTTGATGCCGTGTCGGTGCGCGTCGGGGTGGCGGTGCTCCGCCGCTGGCCACCTCCGAGGGCGGTGTACAGGAGCCTGAGGTGTTCGAGATGCTATGGTCCTTCATGCAGGCCGATGTCAATCATTCTAATGCGGTAGGAGGGGAAAGACTTTTCCTTCTTGTCTGCTTTCTTGCTGATCTTATCTTATTTATGGCAATGTAGATAACAAATTGTAGTCTTTGTTCTTGTCTTCTTGAGTAATCCTTTTCTTTTTTTATTAATATGTGACTGTAGTTAGATTCCTAGGGGCCAGCACTGAACTAATAGGAAAGAAATATGGTTGTAGAATCTTTTAGAATGTTGATAAAAGATGAGATTTTTACCAAAGATTTTGTGGTTGTAGTTGCTTGGAGAGGTTGATAAATCCATTCTGAAGGCTTTCTCTTCTTTCTTGTTTCAGATTTCACAGAATTTCTTTGAAGAAAGTAGAAATAAGAAAAGGAGTAAAAGGAAAAAATTCAAAAGTTGCTAATGGCCCCAAAGGGGGAAAAAAAAAGGAAGCCAGGTTTTCTAAACGTAAAAATAATAAAGACTTTCTTCTGATTAATGCCAAGTTCCTATGGCTCTTAAACTTCTTGGCAACCCTTATAATTGAAATGTAAACAAAGGGGAGCTCTATGACCGGATGTTGAGTGAAATGAAGATTAAAAATCTACCGTTAGAAGATGGAGCTTATGTTTCCAATCTGTTGATCTCACCATTATTATAGTAATTATGCCCACTATATCTTTACAACATTCCGTCCAAGACAACCTTAACTGAGGAGCTTTAACTTGAATCAAGCGTCAAATCAGCGGAGAAGAAATCTCAAACTTCTCTATCAAGAATTGATTATTGAAGGTGAGTCACCAAGGCTAACCCTCTATTTGGTTGAAGTCGACTAACCTATAAGGCCAAACACTTATATGAATAGAAAACAAAAGGGGATCATCCAACTTATACTGTTGAAATAATGCTAGAACGGTGCATGGGACAGAATGCATGCTACATGAGCCTCTCAGACAGTATCAATACTTGAATCCTTGCCTTCGAGCATTGCCTGATCATTCTTAATATTTTTCTTAACATGATTACCTCCTAATAAGAAGCTCACTTGAGAACTAACCCTTGTGAAAGACTACCTCAGAAAGACTCCTAACAAAGCTTAAAGTTGTGTATAAATTACTATTTATAAAATAAAATATTTTTTTTCAATGATATAACTTTTGTAAAGAAAAATTTATAAAAAAATATTTTTACAAATATTATTTATTAAAAATAGCAAAATATCATAACATAATGTCATATTGTTGAGGGGTAAAATCGTTACGCGTCAATAATCGTGTACGCGGCTAAGTTAGCCCCGATTTTCACTCGCTGTGTGACATTCGCCAGGGACAAGTCAGCCTCGGTAGATCGGAACACCCTAGCCCCTCATCGAGCCAAGGATTCTCGAGGTGCGGACCTCATCTTCCGGCTTCTCCAGTCGACCTTTCTTGTTTCTCGGCCTCAGCCGAGCTATCGTCTGTTGTCTTTCGGCTCCTCCGACCGACCTATCTTGTTTTCTCGGCCCCAGCCGAGTTATCGTCTATTGCCTTCCAGCTCCTCAGCCGACCTATCTTTTCTCGGCCCCAGCCGAGCTATCGTCTATCGCCTTCCGGCTCCTCCAGCCAACCTATCTTATTTCTCGGTCCCAGTCGAGCTATCGTCTATCGCCTTCCGGCTCCTCCAGCCGACCTATCTTATTTCTCAGCCACAACCGAGCTATCGACTGTCGCCTTCCGGCTCCTCCAGCCGACCTATCTTGTTTTCCGCCCTAACCGAGCTATCGACTATCACCTTCCGGCTCCTCCAACCGACCTATATTATTTCTCAGCCCCAGTCGAGCTATCGACTATCGCCTTCCGGCTCCTCCAGCCGACCTATCTTTTTCTCGGCCCTAGCCGAGCTATCTCGCTTCTTGACCTCGCTCACAAGCTGTCCCTATAGCTTAGCCCAGTCCGAACGATATCAACCCCCTCTGCGGAATTCGGCGCGGAAAGCTTAAATCCTTAAGATTCAAAACAGAATCATATCTGAAAGTGGCCTAGGGCCCTAGGGCCTATGCTCCCACCAAATCCCGAGACATTAACAAGCTCTCCCAGCCGTCGATCCTCTAACTAACCGGATACGAATCCTATCGATCTTATAACAGACTGGATTTGAATCTCAACAGCCTTCGGACCCACGACGCCCTCTAACAACCAGGTGATCCTCTATAAATACCACAGCTCCAGACCCCCTGAGGTACGCGGTCTCCCCTTGTGCACTGGCTCACTCTCTCTCTCTCTCTGCCTTTGCTTCCGCCATTGCCGCTCCGCTCGGAGCCCTTGAAGGAAACTCTTCGGCGAGAGCCTTCTCCTCATTTCTGTCGACTGTTGATCTCACTGACTTGAGCATCGGAGGGTCTTCCGCAGAGGGTCACCCTCAATGCCTTCTCGTGAGGACTGCCTTGTAGGTCCACCCAAAAGGAAACCTGTCTCGAAGCCCCTTCACGCTCGATTCGAAGGACGAATTTCAGCAGCACACATGACTAGACAAGGATCATTATCTTTTATCTTTATGTGAGTTCCCAATGAAAATATCAAAATTGTTACAATTACCATATGGAAAAAAGCTATGGTGCTTTGTTGTTTGTGGATGATGCGGTAAATAATTGTAAGCTTTGCATAAAAGTATACAAGCGTTGAATAGTTAAAATTGGACAGCAAGGATTGAGACTTTATTTTTTTAAAAAATTAAAAATTAAAAAAAGATAGCTAAACCTCTAGCATATAAATCCCATGATGCATAATATATAATAATAATAAATTTGAATAATAATCAAGTAATTATTACTATTCTCAAGCGCCAATTATTACCTGCCAAGGATTAAAGGTCAAAAAAAAGAAAAAAGGCACACCTTATGAAGGTGATTATGAGAGGTAATTAATACTAATAAACTCTTAACATCTTTGTTTTTTTAATAAGAAACTTTAATAAAATATTAATCATGAAATGGATTATAGAGAGAGTTAATACTAACAAAATTTGAAATAAACGGAAAGGCAGATAACCTAACATAAATATTAATAATAATTGCATCATCGTTGGTCAAAGGCTGTTTCTTTCTTCACAAATTGTTAGGTAATCACTCTCGCTTCCTTTTTTAAGCGCGTGGACGGCATCACCCTGGAGCTTTATCCATCGATCGTCTTCCCTCTGGGCTCCATCTTGTTAAAAGAAAAAGGAGGCGACGCCTGCTCGGAAGTCAGTCGTCAGATCCGGTGATACTCCGTCCTACAGGTGTTTTTTTTTTTTAAATAAAATTTCTTCGCATTTTATAACCAAAACCAAGATGAGTTTCTTTATCCTGTGTTCATCTTCTTTTATTAAAATTCTTACTATTTTTTAAATCAAAATCACTACGAGTTTCTTTGAAAGTTTCGTTATTGGGATCCTTTGTTAATATCATCGAGAGAGACAATGAATTTAGTAAAGCTGATGCTGGATATGCTAGTGGAGAAGTTCAGTGTTTCGCAAAGACAAGATTGTTGGAGTTTTAATTGGAAATGGTTGTAGTTTGATTATTTGATCCCTTGATTCTCTTTCACAGAAAACTAGTTCTTAAGTTAGAGGGGCTTTGTAAGTTTTTAAGGGTATTTTTGACTTCCTTGTCCTCTGAAATTGCCTGTGGTTTGGAGTCATTAATTGTGGATACTGCTGCTGTTCATGCTGTTCTGAACGTCGAAGATTGAATGTGTTGCTAAAGAGAGTTTGCTACCTTGAATTTATTAGTAAAACGCAAAAGTTGCGGATTTCTTTGGTCTTCTTTTGTTGGTGCTTTATTCATCTCTTTACGCCTTAGGAATTCTTCTTGCTTTGTTTTTCTTTCCTTTTTTTTTTTTCTGAGTTTTTTCTGCGTTTCTTTTTTTCGGGGGGCGCAGGTTTGAAAACTTCTCATTTTGTTTTGGATGGTATATTGAGAGGAGCATCTCTGAGCTTTTCAGCTTGTTTGTGATTAGCCTTTTCTTTTTGCCGTTCTGTTTCCTGTTCTTGGAATTGATCAGATATTCCTTTTATCGTTGATTTCCTATCTATGTACTTGTTGGCATCTGCCAAACCCCCCTGTGCCCTCCTCTAGATAGATGGCTTTCTTGGAATGAAAACGAAAAAGAGCCAGTAGATGAGTTCTTCTGAAAATGGTATGAGATTGTTTCAGAAAGAGTGTGCAGTGAACCGCAGGTGGTGACAGGTTGAATTCAACTGAGGCCTTATTGTAATTTGTTTTAAGTTAGAACTTAGAGAATTTTGTTAATCTTGTATTGGTAGAGTTTGTGCAGTACTTAGAGAATTTCTTACATATTGTCAAATATATTTATGAGGAGGCGAGCTCTTTGTGATCTAATTACTCTGTACCTTGTGGGGAACATCACTTATAGAAAAGTGGCTGCCAATTATCTCTTGGTGGTTTGATTTCTTGGATTGTGTGCCTGCTTATAAAGAGCAGTTGTTTGCATGGCTCTTTATGTTCTGTTTTATTTGCACCAAATAGGAAGATCGCTACAAAAGTTTGGTTCTCAATATTTTTTAGTGTCTCAAGAGTTGCTACTTGTTAGGCTGAGTATCTTCATGAAGACAGGAATAAAGATAAGGCTCCAATTAATGTTGACGGACAAGAGAGTACCATGAAGATATTGGTTTTGGTATCTGTGATCTATTATGTGAAATAATGGAAATACAAAGATTTGTGATGAAATTAAAGCTGGTTGGATGAAATGTAGAGGTGCTTTTGGAGTATCATGTGACCTACACATACTTTGTTGATTTAAAGGAAGAGTTCATAGAATAGCATTAAGGCCTCTAGTGTTGCCCGGCTATGAATGCTAGACAGTAAAAAAAGTATAAAAAATGAGTTCTTTGCGAAAGAAATGACAATGTTAAGATGAATGCATGATCAAATTAGAAAGGATAGCTTGAAAAATGAGTATAGTAGAAGAGTTGTGGGAGTTGCACAGATTAAGAACAAAATGATGGAGGAATAATTAAGATGGTAGAAATATATATAACATAGACCTTAGAGGGCTCCAATAAAAATGGTACTTCAATTTCTGCTGAAGGATAGAGACAACAGAGAAGAAGGCATAACATAAAATGAAGAGCTTGTGAGAAAAGATATAAAAAGGCCTAAAATAAGGTCGGAGGTGGTTGTCTGCAAGAATGCTTGACAAATGAGGATTAATAAAGCCAATTCCAAATTGTTGGAAGAAGGCTGAATTGTTATTGTCATGGTAAGATTTGCAGCTTGACTCCCTAACCTATTGTGATTTCTGGGTTTTCTTCTTGGAAACAATGTTGTAAATGTTTCTATTGACTATATCAAGAGTTATGAGAATGTTGGAGGCCTGTGATTTATATAGGATGGAGCCTCTAAAACATTATATTGTTTGTGATATGATCAGCAATCCACATGTTTGTGTGACCTTATCTGCTTTTTACCTTGTTCTTGCTTCCTTGGCTTTGTCATATTGATTCTTTAGGAGAAGGTTATCTTAATTTATATAAAGGAAATATCCCTTCGCTATCTTTTTTTGTATGTTAGAAGTCATGGATGGCAATATGAACATTTCTTTATAAATATTTCGTTTCACACTTTTTCAGAATTTAAGCATGATGCATACTCTTCCAAGTTCTCCAGCTGGACTCTTTTCTCCCATAAATAATTCTCATAGGGTTTGGGAAGATCCATCCTTTATCAAGTGGAGAAAGCGTGATGCACATGTGCCACTGCACTCACATGACACAGTTGAAGGTGAGCATGTCCTCTTCTATGCCAACTGTACGTCAGTTCTATCAACTAAGATTTTAGCTCAGTTAGTCTCCATTACTCAAGTAGGTCAACCATGTAAACTCTACATGATCATAGCTTGATACTTCAACTATTCTGTTGCAAAGGACATGTGATGCGCTTGTTATTTTGTTAACTAAACTTACAGTTCATGATGTTAACATATTCTATAGGCTGATGTTTTCTGTGGCTGTTTCTTTTGAGGAGTGAATATGGACTGATTTCTATAAGGCAGAATCCATTTCTAGATGTGGCCAGATGAACATGTCATATGGATTCAAACCAGTGATATTTGTACATTGCATGGGAATGCACTGTTCTTCTATTCCTTTTAAGTGTCAAGGTAGTGATTATTCCTGATTACAGATATGCTAGTATGTCTCACTCTGAGCAGAGCAATCAAGGGGTTGTATGCCTGGGAAGATAATTTCCTCTGTTAGTTGTATCTATTTTCATCATATCCGTTAATTCATTATGTGTTTTGTGTCTCTCGTCTTGCCATTTATAATCTTTGCCCTCGACTTTGTTGTAGATGTTCATTTGTGTAATACTAGGGTGCTGTATCAGTTAACAATCTCTATAGAGAAATTTTCCTGCAGCTAATGCTGTTGAAAACTTGAAACTATTTTTGCAATCATCTATTTCTTTTTTTTTTTTTTTTTGAACAGGATCACTTAGATATTGGCATGAGCGCAGCAAGGTGAATTTTCTGAATTCAAATACAGCTGTTTGGGATGTTGATGCTGTTTTTGCTGCCCTTGAGAGTGCTGCTTTCTGGGTCAAGGGCTTACCATTTGTAAAGTCTTTAAGTGGGTACTGGAAGTTCTTTTTGGCCTCTTCCCCGACAAGTGTTCCAGCAAACTTTTATGATAGCACTTATGATGACTCTGTTTGGGAAACACTGCCAGGCAAGTTTTCATGACTTCACAGTTGTTTAGCAAAATGAAGGGGCTGCAAAACATGCCTAAACATTAGCTTTCCAAAGTATGGGCTTGTAAAACTCCTTGTAAAATGAAATACCTTTTAATAATAGACAGTTTCACGGATTAGAAAACAAAATCAGCAATTAAATGACTAGTGCTAATACTTTATTAATTAAGCTAGAGGAAAGGGATAGAATGGTAATAGTTTATTGTTTCCTTTTGGTCCTTTTAGCTTTATTCTTTTCCTTTTTTGCTTCAGTTTTTATGCTTTTATTGAATGATGCAATATTATTAATTTTTTGCCCTTTTGTAATGTTCTATAGATTTGTGAAGGTACATGCTAACCAAAATATATAAGCACCTGGAAGCAAGGAAGGCCTTGTCAAGCTGAACTGCGAAATTTGGGCTGTCTTGACCCAAATTGGTGCAGTATTTGGTTGGTAAAGGGCTCGAATCAGGTTGAACTAAGAGGAACCCCTTTTTTTTCTTTCTATTTTTCCCTTTTTCCTTCCTTCTTCATCCTTCCTTTCTCTCTCTCCTTCCTTCATTTCTTTCTTTTCCTTTTGTTCTTCTTGTTGTCTTTTCTCTCTTTCCTCGTCCTTTTCCTTCTTCTTTCCTTGCATGGATGGATACTTTAGAAGTACCTTGAACATCCATAAATCTCAATTGAGTACTTTGAACGATAATTAGGATTAATTTGGTACTTTAAAAATACACTATGGTTCTTTTAAATATCCATAAACCTTAAGTAAATCTTAAACATAAAATATTGAAAAATTAAAGAAAACAAAAAGATGTTGTATTCATACCAAAACAATATACATTTGCATATTGAGTGCCAGTGCCATATGGTTTGGAACTATACCATACCAATCAAGTTCCAATATAGTATTCCAGGTCCTTTGATTATTTAATTTAAAATTCACAGATATTGAGCTATTCATATTATGAACACATTGTTAATATGTTTGTGTGTTTTTGTTTATTATCTTTTTAAAGTCTATAAACCTATGTCTGGAGTTTTTTTTTTTTTTAATTATACAAATGGGATTTGTTACTCTCCATTACGAGCAGGAATTACAAACCCACATTGCAAGAGGAGTATGTACCACCTAGGAGTTATGCAAGGCTATGTCATGCACTCAATCGAAATAAGGATTGGGTTGTGACAGGATCTGTCTTGTGCTGGCAGAATCATGGGTTGTTGATATGGGCCTACACCATGGTGCATGCGATACTGATCTATGACCTCGAGGAGCCTATTTGATTTTTTTTAAAGAAATTAAATCTCTGTTTACATGTGCCATATTAGGGGTATAAACTAAGTAATTGCCCAAAATCTATGCTCTCTCACCCCCCCCCCCCCCCCCCCCTCCGGGACACTTGCGCACACACTTTCACTTTTAGAGGATTTTCTAACGTGATTGTGCTTTGTCAAAACAGTTCCTTCAAATTGGCAGATGCATAATTTTGATCGTCCAATTTATACAAATGTTCTTTATCCATTTCCTGTGGATCCGCCCTATGTTCCTTCAGACAATCCCACTGGCTGTTATAGGAAATATTTTCGCATTCCAAAAGAATGGAACGGTATGTTTTATGTGCATTTTTTGATCTTACTTGTATCATATTTTTGTTCTCACTGATTCTTTCTTTCCTTTTCTAATGTATGGTAGTTAGCACATAATCATTGATGTATTTCTTAATTTATTTTGATTGTAATATGCTATTTGGATGTCCATCTGCATTCTTGACTATTTGGTCAACACTAGACCTTCGATAGAAATATCTCTTGCTGAACTAAACAAAAAGGAAGAGACAAAAAAAGAAATAATGGAAAGAAATGGTGTGGGAGATGTGATAAACACATTCTAATCAACCAAACTGTACACATGTTTTTCCTTTAGAAATGAAAATGTGAGAAAGCTATGTGTAAGAGGCTTCTCAGCTAAAAACTTGGAAGCAGCACTTTGAGAGTATAAGTTTTGCTTTAATAGAAAAAAAAAAAAAATCCAAAACTCTAATCATTACAACTTAGCTTCACTTTGAAGCTTCATAAACGTATGAAAACTTCATTAGATTAAGATGCCATGACTGTATCCTCTTTCCCCAGTGAATATTATTATTATTTACTGATATATATATAGAACTATTTATTTATAGCTAATTAATAAATAATATAATATATATTTATTGAGCCAAATACTACCAAGTTGGACCCAGATCATGCTTAGCTTATTAATTTTCCAGCTCAAAGTTGTAGCTCATTTTTCTTGTTTCCTTGTTGTCAATGGCAAGCTGAATTTGAGCATAACACTCGCTGCTAACAAACAACTCATTCAGTTGACAGTCCTATCCACAATAGTCTTCTACTCCATTTCATTCTATGTTTCAACATGGTTTCCTTTCAACTATATAGTGCATCTTGCTCCTTGGAATTGAGCATAGATAATACAAAGGCCAACAAAGTATGGCCAACAAAGTATGGCAATAAAATATCCCTAACTTCATTTATATGTAGATCTCTAGAAGTAGCATTTGACTGATAAATTGAACCATTGGAGTTTTCTTGAACCACCTGATAAGTGTTGAGATAGATTGGAAAGAAATATGATTCAGATCCATTGGAAAGAAATAAGATAGCTTTTTCTCACAACCTACAGTACAAAATTTCCATTTGTAGCTGTCATTGTACTGATAGCCTCAGCTTCCAACTTGCAATTTGCAACAACATTAGAGAAGATAGTACTCTCTGCTTCAGCAAAGCCACCTTCCTTCAAATGTTTGTCTACTTTATTGCTAACTATACCATGTTGCAACTGTTAGGGTACTCCTAATGAGACCAGGGTCCTTAATGTGAAAATGACTTGACCCTCAAAAGCATCTTCTGAGGTCTTAATCAAGATCTTTAAGAACAACAATTCAGATGCAACGCTATACATTCTTTTTGTAGTTTTTTTTAAAACATATTATAGTATTCATAAGTTGACAGCATGGCATTTTGCTTCTCCTAAAATGTATAGAATTTCTTATCTTAGTTATATGTGAGCTTTTGGATTATT